>JAACNH010002808.1:0-34880 GCA_019447015.1 Hymenochirus boettgeri
AATAGGTTACACACATCATACTAGTTTACTAACTCTTGGTAATGTTATTAATAGGTTATACACATATTATACTGATATACCAACCCATGGTGTATATGTGTCGGTGACTAGGTTACACACATCATACTAGTTTACTAACTCTTAGTAATGTTACTTATAGGTTATACACATATTATACTGCTATACCAACCTACTAGTTTACTAACTCTTAGTAATGTTACTTATAGGTTATACACATGTTATACTGCTATACCAACCAACTTAGGGGGTTATCTATCATATCATTATTAAATAATTATAGGATACCACCCCCAATTCTTAGGGAGTTTCTATAATAACACTATTACACTTTTTAACTTAATGTACTTCCCAATTATAAGGGAGTTTCTACAAAACGTTATAATATGGATAATGCACCCCAACCCTGCAAATTATAAGGATATTAGAAGTCACGAGGAGTTCGTGACCATTAAAAAGCACAAGGCCCAGGCCGAATACTTTTATACAGAGCATGGGACTCCCGGTGATTTTCTAATATCCCTATAATTCACAGTTCGGGCGTGCATTATTTATCTAACCACCCCTTGTGGCTTCTGGTTTCCTTCTCCTCCTGGAACTTAAAGATAATAGAAATAATCGTATCAGTTCCTTCCCATAGAAATTCACTACAGGGGTAGGGTTATTAAATTTATTGTATAGAGGGGGTACCATCCCAATCATAAGGAGTTTCCTATAATAACGTTTATATAATTATTTAGGGTACCAATTACTAATTGATATTTATGGTACCACCGCAATTGGGGGGGGTAATCATCATACGTATTTATATTATATAAGTGGTACCTACCCAGTTACTAATGGGCATATTATATTACTCATATTCATTAGACGACGTCCGTATATTGTATAATTTTATTTATAAAGCGCCACTTGGGTATGCATCAACTGTACAATTATAAACGACAGAGTATTAAAACGGGGGATCGGTGCAAGCAGATTATACAGATAAATAAAAATGAAGACAATTTCAACATAAGTTAAAAATTACATATATATAAATGATGGTATAAATTTATATAAGTGCAGCATGCTGAACACATTATGGATGAGATCCCTGCCCCGAAGAGCTTACAATCTAAGTGGGGAGGACCAACATACAGATACAAGTGGGGGGAGGTGTTGACAAAGTGCTTGAGATGGCGACATAATTTATTATGCTGGTGCTACAGAAAGAAGGAGACAGTCCTAGTATTTGAAAAGCATTAATGGAATGTCACCTGCGAGCAAGAGAGGGAAAGAGTTGCCAATGTAGGGAGCAGAAGAGAGAATGTGTTGAAGGTGGAGGCAGCAGTGATTTAGTTTAAATAAAAGGGCCATTTCCTGAGTAAACCCAGGCAAAACCCGCGACGTGCGGGCCTGCGCTGGGCGGGGCAAACTGGTGCTTGTAAAGGATAATGGCCAGGGGGGGCCCTGCACAAGGGAGGTAACATGGGGCGTCCATGATGGGAGAGGACCAGGGGCTGCAAAGGGAGGGAGAGACACAGCTGGGGGGGGGGGGAACAGATGACTGACAGTTTCACACCAGGGAAACAGGAAGTGCAGGGGACCTGGTGGGATGATGCTTCCATATCACCACACAAAAATTTACCTCAATTTTGACCACAGTTCCCCTTTAAAAGAAGGGTAGGATGCCTGACCCAGAACGGGCGTTAGTTGACACTTGTTGTATCGTTCCCCTGGGTGCCGTTAGTTGATCCAAGTGTGCCGCGCCATGAGGTCAGGCGCCACCGGACATGTGTCCGAGGTTAACACATAGTCAATGCATCATTGAATTAATTTATCTCAAGAGCGATTACCTTGGAATGTGCAAACAGTAACATACCGAACATGGTAAACACAAAGGTGTAGGGCAGGAGCAACATCACACTTTAATAAGAAAAAAAAAAAAAGTGAGACAGTCATGTGGCAGTGAAATTCGAATCACAGGTCATGTGAATCAAACATGGTTCTGACAGGGGATTCCTGGGAGATTACACAGCCAGGTAGAAAATACGCAATTAATTCTTAAACAAATAAATCAACACACTATGGACAAGCAATTATAAAGGATCAATAGTCAAAGCTTATCATGGTCCAAAAGTACCCGCAGTTCAGCTAGTGATGTTTGACCAGTGCAGTTAAGCTTTCCGTATCTTACCAACCACAACGTTCACGTTTATACCTTGCTGCAATAACACTGCGGCCCAGTTTAAAGGACTAACCCATTATAAATACTACGGCCAGAGTTGTTTCCCACCAGGACCCAGTAAATACAAATTTACACAGTCCAGCAGGATAAAACAACCACCAGATTTATCTCCACCCAATGCAAGTCAGAGAGAGAGCAGATCCTAAATTTAATTTAGAATAGGAGAACATGTTAATTATTATGGGAGCTGGAACTGGACCTGATATATATCACTACTGGATCCAAACCAATAGTGAATTCACACCACCGCCAGAGCTGTCAATGAACTACTGGCTGACCTTCCTGTGTCCCTCTCTGTAACCAAAGACTGAACAGTGAGAAAACCAATTGTTACTCACTGGAGGAGGGCTGCAGAAATCGGAAATGTACAAACATGTACAAAGACCGCATACTTTATGTACAATTGTCATTTCCTATTATTAGACATTTTAGCAGTAGTTCTTAGATACTACAAAAAATCTGTTCAAACACTTTCATACCAATTAAAAGACAGTATGACAAGTTGTAATGATACAATCTAATTCTCTTCCCTCTTACCTGGCCATTTTGCTTGGGTAACGTCCCGTTTAATGACATTTTAGAGGTCTTTTCTCAGGGAGGAATTTGTAGAGAGGAAAAAAAGGACGGAGAATTCGCCTGATTCTAACTCCCTGACAAAGAAAAACCAAACATTTAAACTGACCAATCACGTTAAATAGTAAAGTGTTCTTAGTACCCCAGTCCACCACCGCCCCTATTTATTCTGTACAGTACTTCCCCCACCCCGTATGCTTCATACAGTACGCCCCCTATTGTATTCTGTCAGTACTTATCCCCACCCCTATGCTCTAACAGTACTGCGGCCCCTATTTATCTGTCACAGTACTTCCCCACCCCGTATGTCTCATACAGTACCGCCCCCCTATTTATTTGTAACGTTTCCCCACCCCGTATGTCTATACAGTATACCCGCCCCTATTTTATCTGTACAGTACTTCCCACCCCGTATGTCAATCACAGGCCGCCCCCTATTTATTATGTACAGTTACTTCCCCCCAACCCCGTATGTTCAATACAGTACACCTTTTACAGATCCCCCCTGTCTACAAGTACCCCCCCTTTTATTCTGTACAGTACTTCTCCCCACCCCGTATGTTCTATACAGTCACCGCCCCTATTATTTACTCTGTCCCACCTAATGCTACATAGCCCCTTTATCGTACATAATTCCCTAACGTGTATGTTCATAACAGTTAACCCCGACGCCCATTTATATCTGTACCAGTACTTCCCACCCGTATGGTCTATCGTACCGGACCCCCTTTATATCGTACAGTACCGCCCCCCCCATTATTTCTGTATAGGACTTCCCCAACACGTAGGTTCTGTATCAGTACTTCCCCAACGCATATTTCTATACAGTACAACTAATTTATTTGTACAGTTAATTCCTACTAGTATTTCTATACAGTACGGTAACCTGCCACCCTTTATACGCATTGATGGTTACGTTTTAATGTTGTAACTAATGGACATAGGTATTAAACATAAGTAGTTTATAGAGTGTATAGGGATAAAAGTCTCTTAATTGTTGAGAGTTTGGTCCCAATTGCCTGTTAATTAATTTTGGTTGAGCTTAACATTAAGGAACGTCTATTACCAGTGTTTTTACCTCTTGATAAGTGCCAGCACCGGCATGAAACAAGTCAGGCGAGCTCCTGACCTGGTTAATAAGTTACTTCCCAATACTATGCTACTGATGTAACTGTTTAACAGAAGTTATGGTGGGTAGGGTATACAGTTGGACTAGATGGGATGTTTTCTATGTCTTTATACAACCTCCAATACTATGTTACTATGTAACTATGAGACATTATGGGTAGGGTATAAATGTTGGACTAGCTGGGCAGTCTATACAACTCTCCAAACTATCGTTTATGTAACGTTATACAGCATTAATGGGTAGGGTATAAAGTTGGACGGATGACGATGTCTTATAACAACCTCCAATTCTATGTTACTTGTAACGAGTTATACGACATTAGTGTAGGGTATAAAGGTTTGACTAGCTGGGTCATGTCTTTATACACTCTCCAATACTAATGTTTACTATGTCACTGTTTATACAGAACATTATGGAGTGGGTATAGGTGTGACTAGCTATGGCAATGTCGTTGATACAAGCCTCCATAACTATGTTACATTAAACTGTTATACAGACATTATGAGAGAGGTATAAAGGTTGTGGACTAGATGGACGTATGTCTTTATACAACCTCCAAATACTATGTTTACTAGAGTAACTGTGATACGACGACATTATAGGGTAGTGGTTACAGGTTGGACGGATGGGACGTAGTCTCTTTATACTACCTCCAATACTATGTACTATGTAACTGTTGACAGAACATTTAAGGTAGGTATAAAAGTGTGGATAGAGGACGTATGTCTTTATTACAACCTCCATACTATTATGATATACACTTATTGTCTGTATAATGAACCTAGTTATATGCTAGAACAAACTATGATATGCTATAGCTTTATGGGTAGTATAAGTTGACTAGATGGACGTATATCTTTATACAACCTCCAATGACATATGTGTTACTAGTAACTGTTATAAGACACTTATGGGAGGGATAAAGGTTGGACTAGATGGAAGTTATGTCTTTACACCTCCCCATACTATGTTACTATGTAAAACTGCTTATATAGACATTAATGGGTAGGATATAAAGGTGGACTAGTATGGACGTATGTCTTTATACTCACATAACACTATGGTTACTATTACTTTATAAGACTGTAGTAATGCTATGAAGTAGCTTTGTACACTCCAACAGTAATGTACATATAGCATTGTACTAGTGGACATGGCGATGTCCTTTTTCACATTATTTTTAAATATGTACTGCGCAGATTACCGCAAAGAGATAATAATTGGGTCCTCGCGGCCCAACTAGTAATAGATCTGGGGTGTTGAAGAGGAAGTGTCTGATTTGGTGGAAAGTTAATCAACATGTCTAATCTATCCATATCACCGACCGTGTTACCTGGCTAGATAAAATGAGTGTGCGCTTCAACACAACTGAAAACTACGGTGACGATTTGACACATATTACCGACTTTACCTCTTGACACATGAAGCCCACAGAGAATTTGTCCAATCGTTGTGGATGAAACACCAGGGTCAGATAAACACAGGAGCCATTTGCTTTAACAAAATTCATTCCCAACCCACTAGATAGCCTGTAAAACGAAAGGTCAAAAAAAGTAAAATCTGGAACGATTAAACCTTCTCATCTCGTGGAGATGCTCCGTCAAACTGTACATCTCAAACCTAAAATACAGCTTGTTTTAATGCATCTGACTAATATTCTATTATACAGGAACATGCACGGATTCTTTTTTTTAGGTTTTGAATTTTTTTTTTAACCCATCCGGTAAACACTTCCAATTGAACATTTGTCTGATAGGACAGAAAAAATTACTAAAATACGTCCAAAAGATATTTTGAACCAAAGTCCGAGATACCCTCAGATGGAATTATTGCCTTGGAGTACCCCACCTTAGGGGGCCTAATCCTGCTACATTTGTGAGCAACTCATAAAAAGCTTTTGTACGCTGTTTACATTAAAGGAGAAACAAAATGGGCCTATCTTTTTTTAAAAGCCATTAAAATGAAAGTACCTGGGTACGGGAAAGTAGGAGTGTAATTCCTACCTCCTAATATCATTTCTGTGAAGAGCCACAAGCACCAAGAACAGGAGTCCTCCTGGCTTCAGCACTATCCTGTCATAAAAAAAAAGCCGGGAAACTCTCACCAGGCAGATAAAACCTGTACGGCTGTAGTTCCTAATGAAATGATTCAACTCCTTCAACTTTATTAACTAAAGGGTATTGGTTTTTCCATTGCTTGTGTTTTTTAAACTTTCCTTGTTACTAGTTTTACTGAAGAAGCAGGAGGTAAATAGTCTACGTCTTACCTCCCATTCTTCAGTAAAACTGCAGGACCAAGGAAGAAACTTAAACGTGGATGATCAGCCGCGCAGCTTCTCTGACAGTCTCATCGCATCCACGCCCTTGCACGTGTTGCGCATGTGCCACAGTACTGAAGGACTGGGGGACGCGTCGGAGATTGCTTACCGTTCGCTGGATCGGCTGGTTCTTTCCTCCGCTCCTGCAAAGTTTTACTGAAGAACGGGTAAGACGTGAGCTCATTAACTCCTGTTCTTCGTAGATCAAAAGGTTAAACATTTTTTTTTTACAGTGTAGTGTCCTTTAATAGACAAAAACAGCTGAAAATTGTCCCAAACATCAGGAAGGTTTAAAGATGAAGGACAGCATTTGCCATTCTGGCTGCACTGTCACAGCTTACATAAGACTCCCAAGGCTTTGCATTGGCTTAGTTTATTTATTAAAGGATCAGAGAAGAGGTTTTTTGTACATAGGCCTTGGGTGAGGTGTAAAGTGAGATCACAATGAATGGAGGATTGTCATGGACAACACGTTTTCACACAATCAAAGTGATCAGCTAAAGTTAAGTTTAAGGCCACTCCCGCACTCAGTTATTTTGTTCTACAAGTCAAACAAATATTACAGTGTGAGTGTAGTAGTTCGTCACATGGTGGATCATTTTTGTCACCACAATGAGGATCTGAGGGATTTGCCCTAATATAGTTTATGTGTAGAACAGCTTAAGGTCCTATAGGCAGATTTTTACATTGGGGTAAATAAATGGAGATATTTTACAATCCTAATTATTACATTGTGATTTAATGTGTTAGGGGTCTTTAACCATTGTCTATTCCCTATTACAGTTTACCCAATATCAATGTCTCATGGCAAGGAGACACATCCAAGTTACTTATTACCTTTACGATACTCTGCAATAAACACTAGAAAATGAGGAACTCCATTCTCTCTGTACCACCACATGCAGCTCCCAGGAGCCCACGGTTAACGAACATCTGAGGGTGGCGGAGAGGGACGAAGGTTCTCTATAAAAGGCCAAAGGCCAAATTGACAATATATTCAAGTTCAGAATCCTTAAAACCAAACAAAAAAAAAGGTAATTAAACAACGGTTATCGACGCTTTATCTCTGTAACAGGTCCCTTGTATGTGCTGGGGGCAGAGGACACACACCAACCTCAATATTCCTACCTAGAAAAAACAAAAAAAAGGCCATAAACCACACAATTGCAACGCCTCCAGTCTCCATAAAGGGTTCATCCACAACAAACAAGACCGTAACCCACAAATGCAACCATTCTCTTCTCTATAAAGGGTTATCATAACAACAAGATGGTAATTCACGAGCTAATCACTCCCTTCTATATAAGAGTTATCCATAAAAAACAAGGCGAAAACAGTAAAACACAAAAATACCAATCCGCACAGCATTATAAGCCCAACCAGGTACCCTGCGTCCGTCTCTATAAAGGGTTCATCACAAAAAACAAGCGCTAACCCACCAATGCAAACGGTCACCTTCTCTATAACGGGTTAATCCACAAAAAAACCAGGACCGAACCCACAATGCAAAGCACTCCGTCTCTATAGAGGTAATCCACACAAAACAAGGCTTAACCGCACCATGCTAAGCTACACCTTCTCTATAAGGTTAATCCACAAAAAAGGCTTAAGCCATGCTAAAGCCATGTCACCCCCTTCTATCGGTTACCAAACCACGAATTAGAACTGTACACATAGGCAATTTCTCGTTTGTAACACCAATGGATTGGCCCTATATTTGCTAATTGTGTACAGTCCGATTAATTATACACATGCTAGTAGACAACTCTATACCCTGCGATTATTGGCGTGAAAAACGTAAGACCAATTCGTCTTCCGTGGTGCCTTGCGCTCGGGATCCAACGCTGGGTCGTGTACGAGCATTATATCATTAAAAAAAAAAAACTTTTTTTCAACAGCTGGAGACCAGATGGCGTGCCCTTGTCTTGTTACTGTAGTTATTACCAAGCCTATCAAAATATAACGAACACCAACCTGTTCAATGATTTATGAAAACTTTTATGTTGAGACTAGACAAGTGTGGTCCTACTACAATATGGCCGACACAAGATAAACAGAAAGAGACGATAACTAAAGTCTCCTAAACAATGCGGCTGAAGTGCTTGTGTGTGCTATATGCAGTACTCTTTATGAATGGACATTGAGTTCTCGGCAGAATGGGCATGTAGCATATGTATAAGAAAGTGAAATGTTAATTTTGCTCCTTTAACAGCAATAACAAAACAAACACTGATAAAAACAGAGAGGTTCGGCCTCTGATTTGGACTGCAATACAGTGGGAAAGGGGAGTAAAGAGGCATTTAAACCCCTAGGGGATAGTTACGCTTCTGTAGAACATGTACCCAGTAAAAGCTGCATCATTTTGCCTCTCCTTCAGCAAGGCAGGATGGAGCGCAAACTGAGGCGCCACTATAGAAGCCACTCTTAGATTGCCCGCCTGCCATGAGAATCCATTTCCGGTATGACCTATACCCATATTTACTAGAGCCACCGCAACTACAGTAAAGTACGCTAACCTATTGAGATGGTTAGCGCAAATTTAACCCTAGGTTTGCAGGCAGTATGCAAGCGATAATCACCCAGCACTTGCTCAAACCACCGGGAGACTTGCCTCCCTGCTAAGTGTTTTAGGTCCTCAGACAGATTATAAAGGAGGACTGGAGTTGAATACCCATTTCTTCACTTTAACAATATTAGAACTGCAATATCCAAGAATGAATGTTCTATTGACCAACTGCATTTGCAACCCTCTCTTCTCCACAGGAGAGAAAGGCGTCTATGGCTTGGCATGCTTACCACGGCAATATCGGAATAGTACCATCGATACAGACCACAGGGAAGTGGTCCTACTCGGTTATCTATGGAACGTATCTGTACACAAAGGGAAAATTTTATTTTGACACCTGCCCTTACACACAATAAAAGAATATACACAGATATTTATTTCGAACATCCAGATGACACCATTAGAAAGGAATATACAGTACTACAGTTCCTCTCGTACTTAGTTACTGTAAGTATAAACAATATAGACAATGCATTCTTCATGTCTGCCCGTGTTTTACATCACCCCCCCCCTGATTACTTCCAAAGGATTATGGGAAGCACCACAATTTACCTTATAAGAATTTTTACATTGCAGAAATTTGTTTGGTCCTGTATTGTTGAATTTAATGCATTTTTTCATGATCCACTGACATCGCCAATCTACACTAGATAAAATATTCCAATGTTTGTATAGGCATGAGTTGAGAGCACAAACTGATGGAAACCATGTTTGTTATTCCTGGTTCCAATCAGATTTGTCCTGACTTAAGTCTCCACTTCAATTGGATCACTGAGCTTTTTCAAAGTGCATAAATAATTCCAACTGGACCCAGCATTGCCTGCCATAATCACAGGAACATTATATCCCATTAAAGGGGGCAAGCTTCGGGCATTTTTACGGGGGGGCAGGACCCCCAAATCAAATTTGCTCAAGTTCTCTGCAAAAATCTCATCTCTACATCCTGCTCCTAATGGTTGCTCTTGCACTCATGTCCAAAGTCCAGGAAACTGAAGAGTATCTGTGTCTTTCTGTCCAAACTGTCGTCTTCTGTTGGATGCTGAACATGCAGTGGAGCCTCCCCCCCCCCCCCCCCCCCCTTCGGACTCCCAGTTTCCCTGCCCCTTCCTCTAGTGTTAATCATTTAATATAAGTAATTATAAAAATCTTAGGGCTGCCTCCCCAACCACCATAATAACACAAAAAAAATCCCTTCTGATATTTACTACAGCCCTAGTCTCTTGCGCTATCTCCAAGTAGCCGGCAGCCAATCACAGGAACGCTGGTTGCCCAGTGCGGCCCTCTCTGCTGTTTTCTGTTTAGCAGGAGAGGGGAAGAAAGAAGTCGTAAGGGAGCGAATGGGGCTGTAAGCAGATGATCGGAAAGTTTTTTTTTAGTGTTATTAAGCTGTTGGGGTGGGCAACTCTAAGGAGCCCTTGGATATAAAGTGTTTATTTACAGTGGACATGCCCTTTAAATACACCGAGCGATCAATCACTACGTATCACTACCTTGTTCTTCCATATACCCTAAGGACCTATTAGACAGTAGATATAAAATAAACTGCTAAGAGAATGTATTTCATTACGATTACTTATAAGCCATTGGTCAGATTCTATTATATACCAAGAAGAGGTGATGGTTAATGTAATTCCCCCTGGAACACTTCCATCTGGCTCTATGAAGGGAATAAATATTTTATTGTAAAATCTGGTCACGGCACATAAATACACAGATATCGGTATTTCCTGGTCTATGGATTTCCTATGTCCTAACCTTACGTTTTTAGAATAAATAAGTTGTTGTATTTTATGTGTTAACTTTACAATGTTTTTTTCTTTTATAATACACGCAACAATGTCTCATATACAAACATTGTGTTTTACTTCTCATCACAGTTGCCGTCGTCCCTTAATGAAAGGCCCCATAACAAAACCCAGAGTTCACTGAACTGATAACCTCCACAGCGTCCAATTTGGATTAGCTTCTTAACGTTTGCTGATTCTAGTGCAAGTACGCAAATGTGACTTGGTTCCTAGATTGGGCCCAGTTTCAATTCCTCCGTAGTGCAATAAGTTCTCAGCATTACACAATAAGCTGAATACTATTTTTTCAGAAAAGGTGTGGATATCTAAATCTTCACCGTATTGCGTCTTCTAGAAAGACCAAGCCTGCTTGCGTAAGGTGCTTCTGTTCGCACGCATTCGCAAAACAACGAAAACCTCATATTTTAAAATAGGGATTTCTATTTAATGGTCCTAGTATTTTTTATATACCGCGTAATGATTTTACTGGGAAATCTTCCAGTTTATGCATGATGTATGTGTTGCATGTATAGTTCATTTATATTAGTGCCAACTTGGACGCAGCGCTGTGCATTAGAATAACAAAAGTGGGAAATAATACTATAAATATATAAATAAGTTATGCATCATGAAATAGTAAAGGCTTGAAACATGTAACATGAGGAAGAGAGGTCCCATGCCCCATAGAAGCTCTACAATCTTATTAAAGCTTTACTTCCTTACGGAATTTTGGATGGTGTCCTGCTGGGTTGCGAGGTGTGATATTGCAAGGAGACAGCCAGGGAGAGGTATTTACTCCGCGCTTTGTTGTCTTTCTTACAGTTTTCCATAAAGGGGTAGTTCTACACAAAGTTAAATTTGGTTAAAATACAAGAACCACCACATGAAACGCCACATATAAAGGTTCTAGTTAAAGGAAACAGAGAGCTGGTACCGGGTTACTATATACATGGGTATCATTGTTTCACTGCCTGACCATCCAGCATCAATCAAATTTAAAGTGGTTCGTGTTTCGTTCAAGGAGTTTCCCTGTATCGGATCACAGTTCCACATGTGAAGTTTATATAACTTATTGAAATAAGATTTTTTATTTAAATTTTTAAAAATAACACTTTCTCTCAATGTCTATCAATCAAAGAAAGTCATAGGTCTAGGGGCATATCAAGTCATCATAGGAGTTTTTTTTATGCAGGGATACGGGGAATCCATTTAATCAAAAGTTTAAATGATTCCCATGAAGGGCCATGTTATCTTTCAGCTGACAATGTGGCATTTTAAATTGGTCCTAATTGGATTTTATTCAGGAAAATATTGATTTTCTACAACCAATAGTTTGTACTCCAGCGAAGGTATGGGACTACATAACCTCCCCCAATTGATCATAACATGTAAATTGCATTGTGTTTCTTCTATGGGCCTTCGTCGTGGGCAACTGGTTGCAAGTGGTTTAGGACAAGGGAAAAAAAAAATCCAAACGTGTGTATTCCAGTATTATGGGAGCTGTTCAGTGAAAATGATCAATATTGTTAATTGTTAGTTTGTTGTATTGCCTCTTCGTTATTTATCAAGTATTCTCTCCCATTTTGAAAATCAGTTGTTTTAGATACCCTTTGCTGTTCCCTTCTGTTGGACAGTTAGTGAGCTGACATTTAGGTTCCTAACGGTGACCTTCTTTCTTCCCAGCTGCCACCACTTTCCCTTGGAATGTTTCCTAACAGTAAATTTCTATATGATTGGCTGTTGGATGGTCAAAGATGATCGCACGATCTCTACTGACAACTGAATCAACCCAGGCGCTGGGTTTCAAGGGCAAACCATAACGGTATCTCTTCAAACCAGGGGTCATGCAAACAGGAAGTCAGTATTCGGTTGCATTTATTTTTATACACAGACACAATGCTGAAATGGCCGATTAAGGTCATGGGATTAAAAATACTGTTTTTCTGACCTTTTCTACAAAGCATATGTATTTGAGACACTCGAACAAATATTACCTCATCCCTTTTAATCATATCCTTTATAGCATTACAGACATTTATAGTAAATCTGCTTAGGAAGGACAGTACCCTCCCTTTAATCAGTATTTCTTTATACATACATACATGATGATATAGTGTTAAGGCAAGGACAGTACATCATCCCACCCCTTTAATCATAAAGTCCTATCGCACATAATTTAAGAAGCCAGACCTCATGCCTTTTTCATCATGTCTAAAGCACAGAACAGTATTAGATAGTGTAACGAAGGCAGTAACCTCATCCTCTTCTAAGCATATATCCTTTATAGCGAACGACTGAATAGATATAGTGTTAAGAAGGACAGTTAACCGTCATGCCTTTAGTATCATATTATCCCTTATATCGAGTGAAGACACTGGATATAAAAAAATGACCTATTTGGCTAAAATGATTGAAAATGCAAAGCTTTCAAAGCACTTAGGCCTTTTTTTTTCTTCCTCAGGCTGAACAATACTGGAATTTTCCTGTAATAGCCTCTGTCTTTTAAACATACTAGAACAACCTTTCTGACATTATACAGAGTTATGGTTTGCCCCATGCCTGTCTGGCAATGGCTGTCGTAAATAAAACAGTAAATACACATTCAATGATCACAGGCAGTAATAAAATAAATTATCAAAGGGTTAAACAAACAATCAAATACACTTCACTGTCCATGGAGGGTCTAGCGTAAATGAGATATTTTGGGTTTGGGTGGTTTAAGAGTTTTAGGTTGATTAACTCTACATGACAATTAATTAGAGCCATAGTGACACAAGTTTTAATCTTGTTGAGCCAAGTTCCCAACATTTTTTTTTTTTCCCAAAGTTCATTCTCATTCTAAACCTATCCTTTAGGATCTGAAATTTCCCCATTAGCACGTGACTTTTAGGTCTTTCAGGCTGTGTCCTTGGCTGCAGAAATGGGCACCACAGGGACATCTCGTTTATTATTGTTATTGTGAAATCTATTAGAGTTTCATTCTTTGCCTCAGGGTCTTCCAGTCTCTCCTAACATATAGTCCTGAGGGGCATCACAGACATAAAAATCAGGTATACCACATTGGATGATGTGCAGGAGAAGGTTCCCTTTATTTCAAACCACAATGTTGGTTGCCTGGTTTGAGTATGAAAGTCAATCAAGTATAAGCGAGTTCCTATTTTTACCAGAAAAAGTGTAAAAAATGATGACTTGAGTATAAGCCGAGGTACACAAATTATTCCCACTACTGCGGCCGCTGAGTTCATGATTGTTTTTGGCTTAAGTTGCCTCTTAAATGGACAGCAAGAATTCCATACATTAATCCCATACAGAAATAGCTAATCCAGTACCAGTAACACCCCCCCCCCCAATTCCTTGGCAACTCCAGATGTTTGCAAACATGCTTGGTTTGCTGGGAGTTGGTCCGTTTTAAACATGTGGAGTGGCAAGGTCAGATAAACTTTAATTAAGCTACCATCATTGTTACAATTCTCCTGACCCCCATATAGTAAAGGGCACTCTGACCCCCTATAGTACAGGACTCCTCTGACCCCAATAGTTAAAATGTCACCTGAGAGTTGTAGAGTCCACTTGTCATTTTGGCCACTAAACTAGCAGACATTTTTTGCGCCCAAACTTAAAGATCCACAGATTTCCCAGCATTCCAACATGACCAGTGACAGTGCTGGTGAGTCACCAGCCCGGACTTACAGGAAACAGGAGGAGTGTAAAGGCAGATCAGCTGCTCTGTTAACTCCTGTTCTATGCATGTGAAGCGGTTTTTAACACAGCACCACCTACTGGTTACTACCTCACTATGCAGCATTGATCTAATATAGGACTTGACCCGAGTATAAGCTGAGTTAGTGTTTTCAGTAATTTTAAACCCTGAATCTCGAGTATATACGGAATCAGTATAATAAAGAAGAGTATAGATAGAATACTAGATAATGGATACTAAGTATCATTATAATAATGAATAGTGCTGAGAATGTGGAACCATAAATAAAGCTGAGGGTGGTATACGGATGCCCGAAAAGGCTAAGTCTGCTTAAACCGCTTTTTTGTTTTAAACGGTTTTTTACTGTTGAGAATCCTTTCCTTACCAGTAGGGATTGAGATAATATGCAGGGAAGAAAATGAAGAGTTTTTCACATTGGAGACAGAGATATGTCACGAAACAATTAGACAGGTTAATATCAATACAGCGCCAGGACCAGATGGATGCGATCTCTCAGATTTTAAAGGCAGCTTAGTTTCAGTCTAATCTAGACCACTTGTTTCCATCTTTACAGATTCGTTTGTCTGCGGGATGTGCCCGCTGGATTGGGAAAAAAAGCCAATGTAATCCCCTATCAAATAAGGTAGTCGTTCACCCCTGGAACTTAGACCTGTAAGCCTAACATCAGTGGTAGGAGAAGGTGATGGAAACCTTGTTAAGGGATCATATCCTTGACTTGTTTTCCAGGATCATCTTATTATAGTATCACATGGATTTATGAGAATAGATCATGCCAGACAATTTAATTGGTTTTTATGAGAAGTGAGAAGAAGCTAGATTCAAGGCATCAGCGATGGATGTGGTACATTTGGATTTTGCAAAGCTTGCTCTGCCACATAAGCGACTATGTATAAACTGAGGAATGTGGCCTTGAAGAAAACATTTGTTCATGGATAGAAAACTGGTTATTGGACCGCCACACAGGAGTGGGGGTATATGGAGCTACATCTATGTGGGTCTAAAGTTCTAAGCGAGCGTGCCTCAGGGTTCTGTACTGGGGCCGCTTCTGTTTAATCTGTTTATAAATACTTAGAAGAGGGCATTGAGAGCACAGGCTCAGTATTTGCTGAGACACTAACTATGCAGGCTTTGAGATAAACTTCCAATATGTAGCAAGTTGCTTGCAACCAGGACCTAGATAGATTATCAAAATGGGCAGCAGAATGGAGTATGAGATTCAATGTTGATAAATGTAAGGTGTGATGCATTTGGATTTACAATAATCCCTGTGCACCCTACACCATAAATAACTGGGGGGCTCGAATATGCAGGACAGATTAACAAGTTAGGGCTGTTTACATGTGGAGAGCGAGGTTGCGTGGGGCAGCATGATTACCTTAACAAATATATTAATGGGCCATAACAATGAACTCTGGTGTCATTGTTCACTAATAGGTTCATATCAGAGGACACGTTGGACTCCTCTAAGGTTGGAGAAAAGCAGTTTCATCTCGGTTTAGGAAGGGTTTCTTTACAAGTGAGACGGTGAAATTGTGGAACTGCTTTCCGGCAGATTGTGGTGTATGGCAAGTTCAATGAATGCTTAAAAAGGCAGGATAAGTTTCTAAAACTAAAAAATATTGAGAATTACTGGTATTAATGCAGATAAGATCATGGTGATCCCGGGATTAACATTCCGATTGCCGGTTTGGAGAGTCAGGAGAATTTTTTCCCCTTTTAGCGGGGTTTTTTGCCTTCCTTCTGGATCAAACTGTTAGGGTTAGGGGTTAAAAAAAAAAAAATATGAATAGATTTATATATATAATATGATATATATATATATATATAATATATATATATATAAAGAGGGTGAATAGGTGGGACTGTATGGACGTATGTCTTTATTCACACCTTAAATTACTATGTTACTATGTATGATAATCACGTAGTAAGAATGAATAGTTAATAATTATATCATTACTGATAGGATAATTAGTGATAATACTGATAGTGGTATAACTCAGTAGTAATAAACTGAATAGTGAATAATAATCCCGTAGTAATCCAGTGAAATAGTGCTAATGAATCGTATTAACCTGATAGTGATAATAGTAATACAATGAAGAGAGATGGTGAATCAGTAGTACTAATGATAATGATAATTCTGAATAGTGTAACTTAGTAATCTATGAATGTGATACCTAATAAGTGTAATCAGGAGTAAAATGAATAGTGATAATTAGTAATCTAATGAGTGTGATAATAATCAGTTAGTAATAAAATCAGTAGTACATGAATAATAGTGATAATAAATGAAGTGATAATTAGTAATACTAATGATAGTTATTACATTCTATAATATAATTAGTATAGTTTTTATAGTAAATATATATTTCTATAGTAATAATCGTAATATAATAGTTCTAAAGTAATAATAGTTTTTAATATGTTATACATAATATTCTATAGAATATAGTAATGACTAAATAGTAATATAATGAGTTTCTATAGTATGTAATAGATATAATAGTTCTATCGTAATACAACGTTATATAATAGTTGCGTGTTAGCATGCCCCTTGGACTAAACACCTCTCTCCTACAGTCCCACCGTGGGGTTCATGCAGGTCCTCGGACTGACCCGTGAGCTTACAGGACCCGGTTACCGTTCTATAAGAGCGAAGTTCGGGTGGACGATCTCAGCTCCTCTTATGGGGACGAGTAGCCGGTCGGACCTCCATCGCTGGGTGGGGAGAGCGCTCAGTCGGTCCGACTATAACAATCCTGATTCCACCCAGCAAACTTTCCATTCCTTCCCCCTACGGCTTCTCCTTATTAAAACATTGTGACTTCCACGCTAGAGCACAAGGCCTCTTGGGATTTTGGAGTGTCGGCGATTCCTGGCATGGTCTTTTAATTGTCCACGAACTACTTTACCAGCGGCACACCGGTTGGAAACTTAAAGATCGAATTCTGCAAACTGGTCATATGAATTTAGGTCCTACGGAATTCAGAGAAAGGGCGGGGCGATAGATGAAACGATGGGGCATGTGGTCAAAATGTTCGTGATGGCGGTCTTTCAACTAATTCCCAAAAACCAAGTGTTAGTACCCCAACCCAGATATATTATACCATTTATAGGATGGGTGTACCAATCAGGATTCCTACCACGTGCTACAGCACACGGTAACGCGTTAAAATGCACAGCCACAATGGCGCGTAAGGGCAGTCACACTAGCGTCGCTTTAAACCTTTTTTTCCCGACCACACTATTGTTGGCCAATTGTGGTCTATCCACAAGTTGCACTGCCTGTGTATCCGCTAATGGAGCGTGGTCTGCACTTTTACTTGCACATTAGCATGTGCTCAATTGCACAGCACAGCGCACCGAGACACTTTAGGTAATAGGCCCATTACGTGTTGTTTACAACCGATTTCTGATCAGATTCGGCGAATTTGCGATGCGCAATGACACATAACATTAGAATTTAAATCGCAACAAGTAATGCCCCACTAATGAAGCAATGAGTGCGATCCGTTGTCACAACCGCGCGTTCACATTTTTGGCTCGTGTTGTGTACTGCAAGAGCAACAATGATGAACAATCTATGGAAGGGCAAAAAAAACGGACATCGACGGCGATTTATTACTCCGTGTTTTCAGCGTTTTAAAAACCAGAATCTTCCAGTGATGTTCACTTCCATTTCTGGTTTAGGGCGTAGTCGGGCGGTGGGAGGTTGTAGCAGGTTTGTTGTGGGACATTGGGTTTTTGACACTTGTGTTTTGCAAAAAGTTGTGGACTGTGATTTGTCATGGCCGCCACCAAAAAATCTCTGTGTACAGAGGATACAGCAGTACCCACAATTGTATGATAAACTCATACACCAATACAAAGACAACAACAGAATCAGGCAGATTTGGAGAGATATTGGGAAGAGATTATATGAAGAGGAATGTGACACACTATTCGCAATGATTAAAGACCAAAAAAGGTGCACCAGGAGAATCTTCTTCTGCTGCTTTTCTGCGTCTTTATTACTCTAACATCACTGAGAGCGAGTAACAAGTCACTAACTCCCAGGAGTAATCAGGAAAAATCTCAGGAAACACTCATTGCCAGCCTCTCCTCATCACGCTATCATGTTTGCTGTACGCATTTCTTTCCAGCACGCTATTAACGCATTATAGGTGTTCTACACTTAAGCCGTCACCAGCGCCACCGAAAATGGGCACACTAGCGCACACATTACTCTTGTGGCGTGTGCGTTGCACTGTGATGTGCAAAACAGTTTGCATGCGCTCCGTTTTAAGGGATCGCAACCAGCAGCATGCACACCAGGACTAGTGGTACAATTGGCCTACTAGTGTCCTTAGGCTGAGGCTATACTACAATGCGCTCCTGCGTGCGTTTACGTACACGTGTGTGGCCGAGTTGAATCATGCAATGTTGCGCAATCGGAGCGCATTGTGATTGCTCAAATAAATGTGGAATGCATGCGACAGCCAACTACTGTGTCCACATCAATAGAACCACACTAGTGGTGCGCTTCTAAAAGCACCATTGGGATCTTCTTAAAATCCAATTAGTGTGGCCTATCCCTTTTTTTGCAATATCCATTACCAGGTGAGCAACAATTGCATTAAAAATGTGGACTGGCATGTCTTCGAAAAAAGGATTGCAGCAAACTTCATTAAAAGTTCGTAGTTAGTTCGAAACCAAACCTATTATAGTCTATGGGAGACTAATTCGCATGCGATTTCATTTGGGGGGCGCGATTTTGTTGCGTTTGCCGCATTGGGTTTTTTTTCGTTACATATAGAAAAACTGCATGCGATTGCAATGTAAAACGTGGACGCAAAGTGCAATCGCACGCACCCGAAAGCGCACTGTTTCGGTGCGTTGCTGCATTCAATTTGTGATCGAGAAAAACGCAATGCGCAAACGCAAGAAAATGCGTAAGTGCCTAAGGCCCGTACTGTCACTTCTATTTAACTTTTTATCTCACTCCTTGGATGAGCGTGAGGGTGCACACACCATGTGGAATGTTGTTTTGTCCTGGTGGATAGACTCGTCCAGCTGGTCCCCTATTCTGCAGATGAATCTTGAGCCCAGACTTTAACTTAGTGCCGCTTAGTTTGTAGCTGCTTATTAGTGATATTTTTTTACACTTCCTATTAGGTATGTTTGAGATTTTGTATTTGTACATTTGAGTTCTTGGCTTTTTATGTACTTTTATGTAGCATTTTAGGATTTTATTAAGCAAACTAGCCTGCTCATATTATGTTGAATACTTACTCTTTATATTATAGCATGTGTATAAATTATAATATATATATTGTTTATTATTGTTTGTACTACTCACACTGTGTTTTGCTCTTTTTGTGTTACCGCCCCCTTTAGGGTTTTTTCTGAGTTTGGGGGACTTAGGAGTACTGTTGTGAGGGTCTAGCTGTACTAGGTCTTAACTGTGGGTTTTCCCAAATGCTACATTTCGAGGGTTTGGACAATTCTAGGTTAAGAACGCTAATACGAGGGTTACACAAACGAATGGCATATACCAGGGTTACCGAAAACAAATGCTAAATTTGAGGACACCAAAAATCCGAGAGTTACCGAAACTGGCCAGACATCCTCAAGGGTTACAGAAAATAAAACACATTCGAGGGTTACTGAAACGAGAGCTTATTTGGAGGGTTTCAGAAATCAAACCCTACATTCGAGGGTTACCGAGCGATATACCTTTCGAGAGTTACCAGACAATCGGCAACTACAATCTGGAGGGTTAATAAACGCTAAATTTGGAGTTAACCGAAACAAATGCCAAATTCGAGGGTTACCGAAATCGACACCCGAAACCAAAACATTTCACAGGATTTCCGAATGATACATTAGGATTACCGAAATCGAACAGCTCGTAGATTCGATAATTTCGAAAATACAGCCGCAAATTCGGAAACTAGTCAAGCACAGAAACTAGTTCGAACAGTTCAGAGTTGTAAAAGTTTGGCCCGATTCGAGTTCGAGTCACATCCAGCTTAGTGATCAGTAAGGATGAAGTCAGTGTGAGTCAACCTCTGGTCCAGGTTTTTCCGAGAACATATATACTGAAATATAGAACATGAAAACCCTCAATTTTAAAATACTATAACCCTGGTTCCGAACATGTGGAGAAATAGCAAATACGTGAGCCCTGATTAATAAATTTTTCAAAAATAGCTCACGTTTAAAGAAAAGTCTTTTGTTTCCCTAAGTTTTAGTTTTATGTACGTGTTTCCCAGAACCCTTTCCCAGGTCCGGAGCCATTTTACTACTTACTATTGCTATTTAAATTAATTGGTAATATTTTGGATTTTTTTACATTCTATGGGTCCGGGTTCCTTTTTTTTTTTTGAAAATCCGAAATCTTTTTTTGAACAGAAACTCGCTAGTTTCAGTTATATTAGTGTTTAGCTATGTCAATCGGTTTTATAATCCATGTTTAGCTTGTCATCATCATAATCAGTGTTAAGCTATGTCATCAGTTATAATCAGTGTTTGCTATGTCACAATTATAATCAGTGTTTAGCTGTCATTAGTATATCATGTTTAGCTATGTCCATCAGTTATAATTAGTGTTTAGCTGTCCATAGTTATAATCGTGTTTAGCTGTTGATTCAGTTATAATCAGTGTTTAGCATGTCATTGTTATAATCAGTTGTTTGAGCTATGTCTCAGTTATAATCTGTTTAGCTAGTCATCAGTTATAATCCGTGTTTAGCTATGTTATCAGTATAATCAGTGTTTAGCTATGTCAAAGTTTAACTGTTAACTAGTCATCGTTAATCAGGTTTGCTGTTCAGTTATAATCTGTTTGTATGTATTCAGTTATATTCAGTGTTTAGCTATGTCACAGTTATAATGTGTTTAGCTATGTCATCAGTTATAATCAGTGTTTAGCTATGTCATCAGTTTATAACGGTCAGAGTTAAATGGTTATAGGATCGTTAAGGTAAGCGTCATCAGTTATAATCGGTGTTTAGCTATGTATCAGTTATATCTGTTTTGTCTATGTTTCAGTTTAAACAGTGTTCCAGCAATGTCACCAGCTATAATCGGTGGTTAGGTATGCATCAGTTATTAATGTTGTTTGCTATGTCATCCAGTTGTAATTCAGTTGTTTAGCTATGTATCATTAATTGTCTTATAATCGTTGATCAGTGTTTAGCAATGTCACCACGTTGTAATGGTGTTTAGGTATAGTCATCAGTTTTTATAACTGGTGTTTAGCTATGTCATCAGGTTCTATCTTGTTTGGCAATGTCATCAGTTATAATCAGTGTGTAGCATGTCATCAGTGTCTAATCGGTGTTTAAGCTATTCATCAGTTTATAATAGTTTTTTTACGTATGTATCAGTTTATAATCAGTGATTAGCTATGTCACGTTATTAGTGTTTAGCCCATTCACAGTTATAAGCGGTTGTTTAGCTATGTATCAGTTCTTTATCGTTGTTTAGCTATGTCCCCAGGTTATCACATTTGCTTCATAGTTATAATCAGCGTTTAGCTGTGTCCCATCCTTTATAATGGTGGTTTTAACTATGTCATCATCATATGAGTGTTATGCTATTTCATCATTTATAATCAATATTTATTAGCTATGTCATCAGTTATCAATCATGTTTAGCTATGTCATCAGTTATAATCTGTGTTAGCATGTCATTCAGTTATAATCAGGTTTAGCAATGGCAAAACGTTATAATATATCAGCGTTTAGGCTATGTCATCAGTTGATCGTTGTAAATGTAGTTATAGTTAGCTATCACGTACGATAAGGTTCTGATTCAAACCTGTTGGGACAAAAAATTTTTAAACTTTCTTGTATTTTTATATCATGAAAACTTTTCCCAGACTTTCTAATCGCAATACTAGAATTATTAAATATCCCAGGCAAATTTCAGAGATATTAGACTAACGAGAATCTCATCCAAACATTAGAGAAATAGGCGATGCGTCTGAACCCGCAATTTCCAGTATTTCGAAATAGCTTATAGTGGAAGAAATATTTTTTTAGAACGTTATAGTATGTGTTTTCCCCAGCCATTTTCCCAGGTCCCTGAGCCATTTACACTAATTTACTATTGCTATTATTCATCATTATAATCAGTGTTTATCTGACATGCTTCAGTTATAATCAGTGTTTAGCATTGTCATCAGTTATATCATGTTTAGCTATGTCATCAGTTGATAATCAGTGTTATAGTCTGTGTCTCAGTTATACTCAGTGTTTAGCTGTGTCATCAGTTATACAGTGTTTAGCTGGTCAATCAATTATATTCAGTGGTTTAGCTCTGTCACCAGTTTATAATCGGTGTTTAGCTGTTGGTCACCAGTTATAATGGAGTGGTTTAGAGCTTGTCATCTGTATAAGCGTGTGTTAGCTTGTCTCAGTTATATATGAGTGTTTAGCTGTCATCCTTTATAATGAGTGGTTTTAGCTATGTCATCCGTATATGAGTGTTTCGCTTATGTCCACATTCATTAAATGAGTGTTTAGCTATGTTATCAGTAATAACTCGTGTTTAGCATGTCATCAGTTATAATCAGTGTTTAGCGTGTCATCAGTTATATCGGTTTAGCTCTGTCACCGTTTATAAATCAGTGTTGTAGCTGTGTCACCAGTATTACATCAGTGTTTAGCTGTGTCACCAGTTTAGCAACCGGTGTTTAGCTTGTGTGTATCAAGTTATAATCGTGTTTACGCTGTGGTACTCCTTATAAATCAGTGTTTAGCTTGTTCATCCGTTATAATGAGTGTTTAAACTATGTCATCATTCATAATGATGTATAAGCTTATGTCATCAGTTAAATCAGTGTTTTAGCTATGTCATCAGTTATAATCAGTGTTTATCTATGTCACCAGTTATATATCAGTGTTTTAGCTATATCCCACCGTTATAATCAGTGTTTAGCTATGTCATCAGTACAATGAATCCTGTTCTGATGCAAACCTGTTGGGACAGAACTTGTTATCCGTTATAATAGGTTTAGTCTGTGTCATCCGTTATAATGAGTGTTTAACTATTGTCATCATTCATAATGAGTGTAAGCTATGTCATCAGTTAATTCGTGTTAGCTCTGTCCATTATAATCGGTAGCGTGTCAAGTTGATGCGTACTGTGTCACCGATTAAATCGGTGTTTAGCTGTGTCATCGTTATAAATCAGTGTTTAGCTGGTGTCATAGTAATGAGTGTTTTAGCTATGTCATCCGTTATAATCAGTGTTAGTAGTGTCATCCGTTTATAAATGAGGTTTAGCTATTTATCATCATAATGAGTGTTTATCTATGTCTCAGTTATATCAGTGTTAGCTATGTCATCAGTTCTAATCAGTGTTACTAGTCATCAGTAAATCATGTTTTAGACTATGTCCACCAGTTTAAATCAGTGTTTAGCTATATCACCAGTTATAATCAGTGTTAGCTATGATCATCATTATATCGGTGTTTAGCTGTGTCAGCAGTTTATAATGTGTTTTAGCTTGTTGTCACCGTTATAATCGGTGTTTAGCTGTGTCACCGTTATAATCGGTGGTTTTAGTAGGTGTCACCAGTTATAATCGGTGGTTAAGCTGTTGTCACAGGTTTAATCGGTGTTTAGTCGTTGTCCTCCGTTTAATGAGTGTGTTAGAGACCTTATATCAGTAGGATGCTCAGTTATAATCAGTGTTTAGCTATGTCTTTATCAGTTTGACATCAGTTTAATAATCAGTGTTTAGCTGTCACCCATTATAATCAGTGTTTGCTTGTCATTCGTATATAGTTGTTAGCTAGGTCATCCCGTTATATGAGTGTTTAGCTAGGATCCATTATAATGAGGTTTAGCTATTCATCATTCATTAAATGAGTTGTTAGCTATGTATCAGTTATCCTCAGTTTAGTTTAGCTATGTCTCAGTTCTCACAGTGTGTTAGCTAGTCATCATTTATATCAGTGTTTAGCTATTCATCCAGGTATAATCAGTGTTTGAAGCTTATATCACCAGTTAGAATCAGTGTTGAGCTATAGTAAATCAGTTCATAATCAAAGGTATAATCCGTTTAAGCTGATGGTATATCAGTTATAATCAGTGTTTTGCTGTGTCATCAGTTATAATCATGTAGCTCTGCACATTATATCAGGTTTAGCTGTGTCACACCGTTTATATGGTGTTTAGCTGTGTCATCAGTTATAATCGGTTTGTTAGGCTTGTGTCATCAGTTATAATGAGTGTTTAGCTAGGTTCACCCGTTTAATCAGTGTGTTAGCTATGTCATCCGTATAATGAGTGTTTAGCTATGTCATCATTCATAATGATTGTTTAGCTATGTTCTAGATCATTTACAGTCATTTATAATCAGTGTTTAGCATGTCATCAGTTATAATCAGTGTTTAGCTATGTCATCAGTTATATGCGTGTTTAGCATGCTTCCATCATTATAATCAGTGTTTAGCTAGATGTGTCATCAGTTATAATCAGGTTAGCTGTGTCATCAGTTATAATCAGTGTTTTTTCATCATTATAATGTGTGTTAGCTATGTCATTTGTTAAAATATAGCATTCCAGGTTATTAGCCTGATTTTATTGAATATCCGACTCAGTCTGTTCTCTTGAATATAATAAACAATAAGCTTATTCAAATATGATTTTTATTGTCCCTTTACTACAAACTTACAGATAGATTCCTTTGTTTAAATGTAATGTAACTGAAAGCCCTATACAGTAAGACCCTCTGCCCTCAGCACCAAAAGTCTCCCTATACTCTCCTGTTAGCAAAACACGTTACAGAATCATTAATTACCAGAACTTGGTCCCTTATTGCTGTTTGATGTCTCCTCTGCCACAGCATCAGTTTTGGGTGCTTCTCTGTCGATCCAGAAAAGGAAGGCAGCCTATGGCCAACACAGACTTCCAGACCCAGAAGCTGCAGAGGAGAAAGCAGAGACCCAGCAAGGATCTGGCTGTTGTAAGTAGTGGATAGGAAGCAGTTTTGTATAAGTCTTTTTTTGTAAGCAAAATGGTGCGCATGAAGGGAGAGTGAACCGGAATTAAATTAAGGGGTGTAGTGTGACATGCCCTTTAAGTGTGTGTGTGCCCTTCAGTCCTATGTTTGATAACCTGGTTCCTTTAATTACAGCCATACAGCACCGTTTGGATTTATATAAGTCGTTGGAATCTTCATAGTGGCATTGGGGAAGTCAGTCCAACTCTTCCAGTAATGAAGTCTCCGAATACCTTCTAAAGATGAACACTGGGAAAGAAATAGAAAACTAGTGTGAAGTAATAGGGAAGACATAAATGATACCACTTTCTATACAAAGGAGGAATAAATTAACCAATGATGTCACAGATTATAACCCTACATCAACATATTAACCAAATGAACACCAGCAAATTACCAATGAGCATCAGCAGATAAACCCATGTGTACTGGGGTAGTACTGTTTAGCATTTAATGCAATTCTAATAAAAAATACAGGTTTAGAATATTTGGTACAAGGACATTGATTGTTATTAAAAAGAGTTATTTAATGTTGGTATGATGAAGGTCGCGGCGGGGGACTAGGGATAGAAATGAGGATAATTTATTTCCTATTTTGGTGATTTGTCTCAGCTACCTGATCATCGATGCATCGAAAAACTTCCAGTTCCACGCTGATTGTACAGAAGGGACGCAGGTCAAATCGGTTTATCTTCTGTTCATAGTCCTCCGCATGGTAAGATGCGTTTGAGGGTGTCATTTGTGTCTTATTGATAGAATACATCCTAAGAAAAATTCTTCACTTGTCTGCACCCACCTCAAATGAAAAAAATATTTCAAATTTTATTGGTTTGTATGTAGATAAATCGGTAGCGCCATGTCGGTTTAACGAACGACGCCCGACAACAACGCAGACACATTGCAATATCGCCAGAAACGGCACTCATTTGCGTCTGTGGTGGTGCTCGCGCAGGGGGTCCCGTTGCTGTTGTTCATCCAAGTATTGTTTGCATTATATATAAAAAAGGGTGGAAGTTGGTTTACTATTTGGTTTTTGATTTAAGTGAAGGTTAAACTTGATTGACATTTGCTTTTTTTAGCCACCTATGATATGCTAAGGTTTACCAAGCATTTTTTAATATTAGTGTAATTCCTGGTTGGGGGTAACCAACTAAAACGAACTCTATTAGGTGATCTTAAACCTGGCAGCCCTTTAGCCATTTGATGTGAGCAGGAGGAGTGACACCCATTATTGTACAACACCGGGGATTATTATCGAATCCTGGGGTCAACTAGAGGCCTCTTTTTATTTTTCTTACCTGTTCGGGCGAAGAAGAAGATTTTCCACGTAAAGGAGAGTTTACCAGCACATACTGTAGGTCCGCACTTCATAACCTTTCCCTCGAATTCCCATAACAGAGAGTTCTGCATATGTCACTTCCACATATCAACCTGTAGAAGTAAATCATTAGTGACTTACAGCCATGCACAGAACGCATTGGCACACAGAACCTCGTTATTCACAGAATCGTTATTATACAAGAACCTCATTACACAAGATCCTCGTTATACAAAAACAGCTCATTATCCAAGAATCTATTATACAAGAACCTCATTACCACAAGATCTCGTTTTAACAAGAGCTCATATACAAGATCTTATTATAACAGAACCTCATTACACAAGATCCTCGTTATACAAGAAACCTCATTACACAATGATCCTCGTTATACAGAATTTATATTACACAGATCGCCGTTATACAAGACTCCCCACTTACACAAGATCCTCGTATACAAGATCCCCATTACACAAGATCCCGTTATACCAGAATTTTATTACACAGATCCTCGTTATACAGAACCCTCATTACACAAGATCCTCGTTATACAAGCTTCCTTACAAGTACCGTCAACACCGTCTGACACAAGATCCTCGTTATACAAGAACCTCATTACACCAGAATCTCGTTATACAAGACCATATACAGATTATCTTATTACTACAAACGCTCATTACCATCACGTTATACAAGAAGCTCATTACCACAGATCCTCGTTATACAAGAACTTATTATACGAAGAACCTCATTACACAAGATCCTCGTTTATAACAAGAAACCTCATTATACAAGAATATTAGTTATCAGACTCATACACAAGATCCTCGTTAGTCAGCCATTAACAAGACTATTTCATATATTACACAAGATCCTCGTATACAAGAATTTATTACCAAGATCCTCGTTATACAAGAACCTTTATTACACAAGATCCTCGTTATACAAGAACTCATTAGATTTACAAGACCATTATACAGAACTCATTTACAAAACTCGTTATACAAGAACCTCATGATCAAGAAAACCATTAAATACCCTTATAAGATCCCATACACAGATCCTCGTTATACGAAGAATTCTCATTAACACAAGATCCTCGTTATACAAGCACTCATTACACAAGATCCTCGGTACTACAAGAACCTCATTTACAAAAGATCCTCGTTAACCAACTCATTATACAAGAACCCTATTAATACAAGAACCCTCAGTTAACACAAGAGCCTCGTTATACAAGAACAAGACAGACGTCATTACACAAGATCCTCGTTATACAAAGAAGCTCATTAACAGAGATCCCTATACGCTTATACAAACTTCATACACAAGATCCTCGTTATACAAGAACCTCATTATACACAGATCTATTATATACAAAAACCTCATTACACAACAAGATCCTCGTTATACAAGATCCCCATTACACAAGATCTCGTTATACACAGAATTTTATTACACAAGATACTTGTTATGACAAGAACCTCATTACACAAGATTCCTCATTACACAAGATCCATCGGTTATACAAGAACCTCATTACACAAGATACTCGTTATACAAATCCTCGTTATAACAGAACCTCATATACA
The DNA here is from genome assembly GCA_019447015.1 of Hymenochirus boettgeri. Lineage (NCBI taxonomy): Eukaryota > Metazoa > Chordata > Amphibia > Anura > Pipidae > Hymenochirus > Hymenochirus boettgeri. The sequence goes on from JAACNH010002808.1 coordinate 28,247, forward strand.
AGAATCTTATTATACAAAGAACCTTCATTACACAAGACCTCGTTATACAAGAAGCTATACAACAAAGATCCTCGATCTAACTATTCACAGACCGATACAAAACTCATTACACAAGATCCTACGTTATACAAGAACCCTATATACACAGATCCTCATTACACAGAACCTCAGTTAGCAGATACTGTTATACAAGAACTCTTCCAGATCTTTATAACAAAACCAAACCTACATCACAAGAAACCTCGTTTTAACAGAACTCAATTACACACGATCTCGTTCATACAAGACCTCATTACAAGATCTCGTTATACAAGAACTCATTACACAAGAACCTCTTGTTATACAGAACCTCATACAAAGAAGCTGGTATCGAGATTCTTTATACAGTAACCTCTAATTACACAAGATAACCACCTCGTTATACAAGAAGACTCATACACAAGATCCGTTATACAAGAACCCTTACACAAGATACCTCGTTATACAAAACCCTCATTAACAAGACACTTCGTATACAAGAACTTATTATACAATAACCTCATTACACAAGAACCTCGTTATACAAGAACCTCATTACACAAGATCCCTCGTATAACAAGAATCGACACAAAGAACCCCCGTTATACAAGAAACTCATTACACAAGATCCTCGTTATACAAGAACCTCATTACACAAGATTCGCTTTATACAAGAACCTTATTACACAAGAACCTCGTTATACAAGAAACTCATTACACAAGATCCTCGTTATACAAGAACCTTCATTCCAGACACTACAGAACTCCTTCACAACCACTCGTTATTACAAGAACTAACTTACACAGGGAGAACCTCGTTATAGACCATTCAAGACCTCGTTATCAAACTCATTTACCCAAAGTACAAGCTCATTACACAAGATCCTCGTATCATACAAGAAACCTCATTACACACAGAACCTCGTTATACAAGACTCTGTTTAATACAAGAACCCTCATTACGACAAGCACCTCTATAGACAAGAACCTCATTACACAAGAACCTCGTTTAAGAAACTCATTAACAGTTACAGAAACCTCATTACACAAGGAACCTTGTTATACAGAGCCGTATATACACAAAAGATCCTCAGTTATCAGACATACAAGAACCTTGTTATTACAAGAACCTCAGTACACAAGCACCTGTTATTGACAAAGCCTCGTTATACAAGAAACCTCAGTTCCACAAGATACCCACCTGGTTATACAAACATCATTACACAAGAACTTGTTATACAAGAGCCTTCACTAACACAAGAACCCTCGTTTACAAGAACCTCATTACACACGAACACTCATTTAAGACTCATACAAGACCTCTGTTATACAAGAGCCTCGTATACAAGAACCTCATTACACAAGAACCTCACGTTACAGAACCATAGCACAGAACCTCGTTATACAGACTCATTCGACTCTTTACAAGAACCTCATTACACAAGATCTCTTATACACTTATTATACAGAGCCGTTTACAAGAACCTCAGCACACAAGAACCTTGTTATACAAGAGCCTCGGTAAACAAGAACCCTCATGCACAAGAGCTCATTTATAACAAGAACCTCATTAACAGATCTTACAGAACTCATGTGACAACCCTATACAAGAACCTCATTACACAAGAACCTCATTATACAAGAACCTCATACACAAGAAAGCCTCGATTATACAAGACCCCATTACTACAAGTACTTTCTATGACAAGAGACCTCGTTATACTAAGAAACCTCATTACACAAGTAGTGCTCCTAACAAGAACCTCATCTACACAAGAGCCTGTTATACAAGCATCACAAGAAACCTCCGTTATACAAGAACCTCATACAAGACCTTTTACAAAAACCTCATTACACAAAGAAGCCTTTTATACAGACCTCATTACACAAGAACCGTTCATTTACAAGAAACCCTTATACAGACTCAGCCAAGACCATGTTATACAAGACACTCATTACACAAGAAGCCTGTCTTATACAAGAATCTAGACAAACCTCGACACAAATAATCGTATAAGAAGGACCTATTACTACAAGAACCTGTTATACAAGAACTCATTCATACATAAAGAACCTATTAATATAGAGAACCCAGTCATTCAAGAACTCTATTATACAAGACCTTGTACTATCAAGAAACCTGATTATCCACAGCAGCCTCATAGCAAGAACATCATACTACAGACTTGTTATACACGAACCTCATTACACACGAACGTGTTATACAAAGAACCTCATTACACAAGAACCTCATTATACAGAACATCATGAACAAGAACCTGTTATTACAAGAACCTTTCATTACACAAGAACCTTGTTATACAAGAGCCCGTTTATCAAGAACTTCATTACACAAAGACCTCGTTATTACAAGAACTCATAACACAAGAACCTTGTTATACAAGATCCTCGAGTTATACAAGAACTCATTACACAAGATCATCGTTATACAAGAACATCATTACACAAGAACCTCGTTTTACAAGAAAACCTCATACACAGAACCTCGTTTTACAAGAACCTCATTACAACAAAGAACATTGTATACAAGAGCCTCGTTATACAAGAACATCATTACACAAAGAACCTCGTTTACAAAACTAATTACACAAGAACCTCGTTATACAAGAACCTCATAAACAAGAAACCTCGTTATACAAGAAAACCTCATGACACAAGATCCTCGTTATACAAGAACCTTATATACAAGAAGCCTCGTTTTACAAGAAACCTCATTACACAAGAAACTTGTTAAGATAAGAGCCTAGTTATACAAGAACCTCATGCACAAGAGGCCTGTTATACAAGAACCTCATTACACAAGAGCCTTGCTTATAACAAAGAGCTCGTCATACAAGACCTCATTGCCACAAGACCTAGTTATACAAGAACCTCATTGCACAAGAGCCCCCTATACAGAACCTCCAGTTACACAAAGAGCCTCATTATTACAAGAACCTCATTTACACAAGAGCCTCGATATACAAAGACCTAGTTATCAATAACCCTCATGACACAAGAAACTCGTTATATAGAATCTCATTGGACACAAGAGCCTCCCATACAAGAACCTCATTACAACAAGAGCCCGTTATGCAAGATACCTTGTTATACAATAACCTCATTGCACAAGAACCTCATTGCACAGGAGCCTTCCCTATACAAGAACCTCTACACAAGACCTCATTGCACAGAACTCGTTATACAAGAACTCCTTGCCACAAGAACCTCGTGATACAGAACCTCATTACACAAGAGCCTCATTATACAAGAAACCTCATTGCACAAGAAACATCGTTATACAAGGAACCTTATATACAAGAACCTCGTTAACAAGAATCTTATAATAAAAGAAACTTGTTATAGAGGAACCTCGTTTATTCAAGAATCTTATTACACAAGAACATGTTTATACAAGAAACCTTAATTAAACAAGCCACCTCATTAAGCCAAGAACATCCATTAACAACGGACTTGTTTAGACAATATAACGATGCTGTATATTACCCATCGGTTCTGAGACCACTTTCCCCTCATGAGGGGCCTCCAGTTCTCAGTTGGAGGATGCGGACATTTTTATTTAAAAAGGAACTGTCATAGAATACAAGAATGTAAAAAATGGTTTACAATTAACAGCAACATTACAGAAGATCAGTTATATAAAAAGTCGCTCGCCCTACTGACAAAAGCTCTTCCTCTCCGCAGAATTATCGGACTAGACTACGTTCACACTAGGGTGGGTGTAAGTGATTATGCGATGTTGTTCCCCAGCGTTAACGGAATAGTGGATTATTTAAAGGGGAACTTGTCTCATAACACGTGATGTACAATGAACGGCCAGGTTCTACCGTTTTAAATGAGCCATCAACCACCTATTACGGGCTGCACAGCCCACGGTTATGAATTTAAATACTGATCAGAAAATAAGGGGGTGGGAGGTTCTGAATCTGTAGTCACAAATACTATTTCCTTTTTAATCTGCTGGTGGCACATGCTCAGTGCAGGAGGAAAGCATAAAGAAACCAGGAATATATTGAGTAGTGGAACTGAAGGAGGAGATGGGGGCCACAGATGGTTTCAAGGGGGACTACAAGTGGAGGGGGTCATGGGGGCCCCATGAGGAGGAGAAAGGACACAGGGAAGAGGGGGACTTCACATGGTTTCAGAGAAGGAAGTGCAGGGGATCTGGTGATGGTGCTACGTATCACACATAAAAATGTAAAATACCTTCAAAAACTATGTAAACAAAATAATGAATGATAATTGCACAAATCCTCAGGAAAGCAATTCCGTCAATTCAAATCGAGTCCATGTTAGGACAAAAGTTAGCCTTTAAATAGCCACCGCTTACACGCAGCGGCCAGTGTTGAACGGTTACCATTCACTTCTAAAGGCTATGCATTTCTTGTGGTGAGTTCAATGCATTAAACGGGCACCAAAACCCACCGTAGTGTGAATGTAGGACACTGCAGATCCAGGTTTAAACTATTTGAAGGTCAAAAAAAACCAAAACTAAAAAAAATGGAAGTAAGGATAACTTAACGACTCGGTGCAGGTTAAAATGGAATTCTGTGGTGAATTATGTATGAAGCCCCTCAGGTCAGTTTTTACTAATCCCACCAATTGGTTGAGCATCGGCACATGGAGCAGTCATTGTACTTGTCAGATACCCACGGAGACTTTAAACGCAAGGGAAAATAAACTTATGGTAATTTCCCAATTTCTAGACCCCTGTACCTCTGTTATGGCCAATACCAGCCTGGTTTTATTTATTACATTTTTCTTGTCAGGATATCATTTAGGGTAAAACGGTGGTCAGGTGTTTCTAGACCTTTGGCACCTGAGCTAAACTTTAAAGCTTCCTTTATGTCTTTCTGTGCAAGCAAAGAATGTCTGGTAAAGTGGAGAGGCTGACTTCACAGTAGATGGATATGAGGGTGACTTCTGAATAGCTGTGAAATCCTCCAGTCCAGCAAGGACACTCTTATGTTAGCACTCCACTTCACAGGCCAGTTAGGTCAGCCCTCCACTTCAGCAGACAGTTAGTCAGCCCTCCAAATTTCAGCAGACATTGTTAGGTCAGTTCAGTAAGGACACGTTTTGATCAGCCCTCCAGTTCATGAGCACAATTAGGTCAGCACCCAGTTCACCAGCCCTTGTTAGTGTTAGGTCAGTCACAGCTGGAAGTGGCTGGAAGTGTTTATTAAGTATATTGCCTAAACATTCTCCAGCAAGATTTCCCCCAAATGTTACCTTGAGATGGTCCAGGGTTCATTGTAAAGGTATGACGGAAGGGATTTTAATTAACCTTAAACCACAGTGACCTTTATACTACCTTCTGCCCCGTTTATAGTGGTTGTTATACAGTGGATAAGGTTGCCCACTACACTAAACCTCCCTAAAACTAGACACATCGTACTAGCTTACTATCTCTTATAATGTACTAATAGGTTATACAATATTATACGGATATAACAACAATGCGGAAATTTATAATAGGTTACACACATCATACTAGTTTACTACAACTCTGGTAATGTTATTAATAGGTTATACACATTAGTTACTGATATACCAACCCCTGGTATATTTCTAATAGGGTACAACATTCAATAGGTTACGAACTCTTAGGTAATGTTACTTATAGGTTATACACATATGATACTGTTATACCAACCATGGTTAATATTTCTAATAGGTTAACCACATCATACCTAGTTTACTAACTCTAGTAAGGTTATTATAGGTTATACACAGTTATGTACGGCGTGATACCAACCCATGGTGAATTTCAATAGGTTTACACAATCATATAGTTTAGTAACTCTGGTAATGTTTACTTATAGGGTATTACACATGTATACGGCCATACCACCCATGGTGCTATTTCTACGAGGTACACACATCATACTAGTTACTAAAACTATGGTAATTGTTACTTATAGGTTATACATAGTATACTGCTATACCAACCATGGTAAATATTTCTAATAGGTTACACACATCAGACTAGTTTACTCAACTCTTAGTAATGTTACTTATCGTTATACATTGTTTATTTCCTGCTATACCAACCCTGGTGATATTTCTAATAGGTACCACATCATACTAGTTCTACTCTTGGTAAGTTAACCTTATAGGTTATACAAGGTATACTGCTATACCAACCCATGGTGATATTCTGAATAGGCAAACATTCATACTAGGTTACTAACTCTTGCGTCAATGTTACTTATAGGTTATACACAATTACACTGATATACCAAGCCTGGTAATATTTCTATAGGTTACACACATGCACATTTCATACTAGTTACTAACTCTTGGTAATGTTACTAATTACGGTTATACACATATAAACTGAAACCAACCATGGTAATGATTTCTAATAGGTTCACACATCCTACTAGTTTACTAACTCCTGGTAATGTAAAATAGGTTATTTAACACATATTAAAATGATTATACCAACCCCATGGTAATATTTCTAATAGGTACACCACATATTAATAGTTTACTAAACTCCTGGTAAGTTAACTAATAGGTTATACACATATTTAACTATATACCAAACCCATGGTAATATTTCTAATAGGTTACACCAACTCCTACTAGT
>JAACNH010002809.1:0-34880 GCA_019447015.1 Hymenochirus boettgeri
GACACCACCAGCACATGGCAGAGAGGGTAATGAAATTGGAGAGGGCAGACAGAGGGTAAAGATATTGGAGAGGGTTGACAGAGGGTAAAGAAACTGGAGAGGGCAGACAGAGGGTACACTACAGAGATGGACAGTAAAAAGCTAGATACAAAGACAGACAGGGCAGGGCTGGTGTATGTGCACAGAAAGGGATAGGGCTGGCAAAAAGCACAGAGATAAATAGGAATGGCAAAGTGCACGCAGATTAACAGGTTAAGCAGAGAGAAGAAGATGGGCAGGATCACTATAGACAGAATACAAAAAAACATACAATAACAAGGATGCCTGTATTAAAAAAAGCAAAAGGGAAAATGATAGGGAGAGGGGGATAATGGAATTTATAACAGGGAACACACAGATCTGAGAGTTGAGGGTGTAGCTGGTAGTAAAAAGGCACAATTTGCTACAATATGAGGACCAAGTCCAACAAAACCTCAACCAAACCTTCCACAACACAGCCTGGCTGCTACAATCCCCCCCCCCCCCCAAAAAAAAATGTAATGTGTTATAAATAGGTCCATGTGTGGAGGTTTCCCTGCCAGGGCTTTGCACTCGCTATTAAACACTTCTGCCTGTTCCTTATGCACAGCCTGCTGGCTGTTGCCCCGTCCTTACCATGAGCTTGTCCCCAAAACTGTCACTGCCATGGAGGGGACCTTCAGCATGTTATTTGCGAATCCGAAGGCCTCACCAAACTACCCAAAGTGTCCGTTGGTCCACGACACAGATCCAGCTCAGACAGCAGCAGGAAAAATGTACGCACGTTGCAGGCCCCACGTGACCATGCCCGCGGCGCATAGTGATGCGCTGCGCGCCAACACCAGTGGGGTGGCAAGGATTGTGAAGACTCCTGATTGGAAGCCAGGGCCATACCCCCACAGGACTTGGGTGCAATTTAAAGGGAAGTGCAGGAAAATGCAGGCCCTTGCCTCAGATGCCTTGTCCATAATCCGGCCCTGCTAAACATGCCCATGGTATACATTTATTTATAACCTGCACAGTGCACACACAGCCACCTTGATTACATCGCTAAATTCTTTTGTCTATCTAATATGTTTAGCTTATCAAACAAATACAGATATATGTAGGTAAGAGTTTTGCACCTGCATAACTATACAAATAAATGATTAAACAAACTAAGTAAACTGTATATCTGTGTATAACTGTCCACAAGCTTGCTCAGTAATGATGCACAAGGATTCGTTAATGCAGCCACATGGCAGAAAAGAGTGGAATGGAACAGCAAGGATCATAAAGTAAACAAATTTTTTAATTAAAAAAATTGGCCACATGGCAAACATGTAAAATGTACAGTAGCACCATCTAGTGAGATTAACTGTTCTAAAACTATGCAGTTAAAATATCAATCATTATTGTATATTTATAATTTAAGCATAGAGTATGTCTGTAGACTGATACACTTTTATGTTTATGACAAGAGTTTAGAATTATTCATACTGTATTGTGTGATTTTTAGGTATGCCAAGACATTATTGTCCCAAACCATGTAATTACTAAATCTCTGCATTAGTTGCATTGCTAGTTGTCATGTAGTAGATAATGTACTGTATATTGCAATACCTTCCGTGGTTTTTATAATTTATTAGGATATGAGAAGTTGGCAAAAAAGTTCTGTGACCACTTAAAGTCACTGATTGCTTTTATAAAGGTCACAGAACTCCAAGGTGACTACTTTCATCTATAAAAATCCATGGATTCAATGATGTGTTTTTTCTTTTATAACAAACAGCAATGCAGTTAGGCATATGGCCAGCCAAATGTTCTTCCTGCAGCAGAGGATTTCATAGTAAATCACAGTTACATTTTGACCATTGCTTTTCAGCCCCCCCCCCCTTACTTAAAGCTCTCTTTTTCTTTAAACTGCAATTTATTTTATAACTTAAAAAAAATGTTCTCACAAATAAAAATACAAGGGCTTCTTTATCAATTGCACTTTGTATTGTGTGTATGTAGCTAACCTTGGCATTCGTTTTGTTTAAAATTGTTAGCCTATTATTTTGACCTTTACAGGGAAGCTTCCAATTATTATTAGAGCAAAAATTTTTTTAAACCAAATTATACATAACAGATACCTGTAACTATTGGCTTTCTGTGCATCAATAGCTATTGTAAGGAATTGGCTTTACCTTTGAAAAAAAAGCAGTGCAGAAATCTAAGGTATCCTTGGTAAAAGTAGAGTGTGCAATGCCCAGTATACAAATAAAGATACTGTCGTAAATTATTTTTTGTTTGAGTCCCTTTCATAATTATAAATATTGTGACAGTCTGTTATAGGCCGCTAAGCTTTTTTTGAGAGTGCAGCCATTGTTATTTAAACCATACCGAATTTTGATCTTTACCTTTATAAAAGATAGAATGTCAGTCGTACATGCCAAGTATGGAATCAAGCATTCATGTAAAGATTACTATTGTTCCTATTCCAGAATTATTGGCAGTTAGCAAAATAATTCAGAGGTGATGTCTATGGTTATAGGCAGATTGGCTGTACATGCACAGCAATTATTATTAATAACATTTTTAAATCTGCAAAACATTTAATAAACCTACAGTACTATTTCTTGAATATAATGGCCATAATAATGTTAGATTAAAATCTATACATGCACTAACCAGGGCCCACTCTCTAATGATGCAAGGTGAAGCACATAACAGAGAAGCACCTTGTAGGACGGCAGCAGTTTTGATGCCAGAATAAAAAAAAAAGATATATATATATCTTTTTTCATAGCATCATGTGCCTGGGGCATCATTGCACAACAAAATGCAGCTACAACTCCTCCCCTCCCTTCTGACTGTCAATTCCTTTGATCAAAATCAATGTTTATCAGCCCTGCAGATCAAAAATCTATTTTTGGAATCATTATGTTTTCTGTCTTGATAAAAGCAGAATATGCTTGCTCCAGCTCAAAAACATATCTCGCATTCATCTCTTCCTCTCGAAAGAAGCTACAAAAATCTTAGTCCATGCCCAAATCAGGACCGTTTTTAGGCATAGGCCACCTAGGCAAAGAACTAGGGCACCTAGGTTGATCCAGGGCGCCTGTTCTTCTCCCTAGCATCTCCCTGTCAGCTGTTACTTGCTGTGTTAGATCTGCTCTCCTTGTTCAGCTGTAACCTGCAACATTGTATCTAGTACAGAGCCTGAACTCCACACACTCTACATGTTGCAATTTGCAAATGAACTGAAGGTGAAGGAAGGAGGGGGAGGATGAGCTCAGCTAATAGCACTGAAGAGAACAGTTCTAAAATGCCAGGTAAAAGCTGCTGCAGACTTTATAACAGTGGCCCCTGTGACTAGCAGCCATGAGATCCCTATCCCTGCCTCTTTCTTTCTTCCATCCAACTCTCCAATTAGAACTTTGAGTCAGGGGCGTAGGGATCACCATAGCAACCATAGCGATTGCTATGGTGCCCAGTGTCAAAGGGGGCCCTACCAGGTCCCCTGCAGACATGTCCACCCAAAAATTTTACCTCACATAGTTCAGTCCCACAAACCGCCTTTTCGTTTTAATAAAACCTTTCAAAGAGGCTCCCAGGGTCAGATATTCTACTTAAAAAACACGGCTCCTCTCTTCATCCGTGATAATGGCATTACGGCCAATGGCTGATGCCAGTTATAGAACGAGACTCATCTGCTACTGTGCATGTTCGTAACCAACCAGCTCGCAACAGCATCAGAGGAGGGGTGTTCACGCCAGCAAGAGATCGGGGGTTTTAGAAGTAGAATATCTGAGCCTGAGAGCATCTTTAAAAGGTAAACATGAAACGAAAACTGGGTTTGTGGGGCTAAATTATGTGACATAACATTTTTCATAGGAGGGTGGACTAAATAAACCTGCCCAGGTTGGGTTGAACTGCACCAAACTGTTTTTTTTTAGGGTTCAGGGGCCCCATCTAAAATCTTGCTATGGGGCCCTGCAATTTCTAGCTACACCACTGCTTAGAGTAGGTGAGGAGTGAACAATTCAATGGAGGAGACATGGAAAGCAGGTACATAATGTATATCATGTCAATGCTAGCAGCTGAAAGGGTTAAAGGTAATACTGTGCTGACATTGAAAGGGTTAATAGGAAAGTCTGTTGGCATTGAATGGTTCATGGTTATTCTCTTCTGGCACTGAGAGTGTTAATGGCAATACTATGGGGAAGTCTGCTGGCACTGCAGAGTTAATAGCAATTCTCTGGAAAGGTGCTGGCACTGAAGGTATTAATAGTAAGTTTATAGAATAGAAAGTCTGCTGGCACTAAAGGGTTAAAGGTAATGTTCTGCTGGCACTGAAATTGTTAATGCCAATATTCTTGGAAAAGCACTGAAAGAGTAAAACATCTTTTGTGGAGAACACTGGTGCCACATACTGCGCATCCACAGAAACCTATTCTGTCCTTCCAAACAGTATTTTTTTTGGGGGCAAAGTTCTCGGGGGGGGGGGGGGTGGGCGCACGTAGGTGGGAGGGCGCCTAGGGCACTAAAATGGCTAGAAATGGTACTGGCCCAAATCATATCCCAGCTAGACTACTGCCACAAACTTTGGTTTAAATAGCAGGGAAAGCTGTGACTTTTATTGCACAACAGAATGCATCTACGACTACTCCCCCCCCCCCCCTTCTGACTGGCAATTCATTTAATCAAAATCAATGTTTGTTAGCCATGCAGATCAAAAATCAATGTTGGGCATCATTAACCAGTCATTGTGAACATCTAATTCCAGTCACTGTGGGCTTCATTTACCAGTCATTGTGGGCAAAATTACCAGTAATTTGTATAAAACCCCTCCCACTTCTGGACAAGCCACACCCCACGGCGAGGGGGGGCAGCATTTGGATTTTTTTTCATTATAAAAAAAAATCATATTTTTTCTGGGATGAACATTTTGTATGTATTTGTAGATAAATAACACTCACAGTCACTGAGCACACTACTCTTTCCAGGATTGTACTGCCATCCAGTCCCTCCAGTATCATCCAAAGAAAATGTGCAAATGAACGCTCCAGACTTTTGTAAATTTGCAAAAAAACTTTTATTCACCCATGTGAAATAAAACCTCTAGGGCAACATTTCAGGTGGCCCTCCACCCTTTATCAAGCCATAAATTAATCTTAAAGTATAAGTGCACTGTAAAATCAAGTTATGTTCATTTGGAAGCTGCAGCTTTAAAAATACCGTTGCCATATATCTTTTTTTACCTATGCCCCTCCAGAGCCTAGCTTTGTGCCTTGGAAGTTGCTGACATTTTGTTACTGGTTTGCTGAATGTTAAGCTCCGCCCCTCTGAGATTTCCTCTGCTTTCTCCTGCTTGAGCCTCAAACAGTAATGCCTGTGAGTTCCGTGCACTCTCCTGCTTGAGCCACAAACAGTAATGCCTGTGAGTTCCGTTCACTGTCCTGCTTGAGCCTCAATCAGTAATGCCTGTGAGTTCTGTGCACGTGCGTGAAACTATAGGTCTAGCAGAGGTTGGTTACCCTAGCATTACCTTATTCTGCATACCTGTTAAGGAAAAATCCTGATGCACAGTCCTATCTCTCTCTCTTTTGGTCACCGATAGTCCTGACTTAAAATGTATTCCTGTTTCTGACACAAAAAAAACCCTTGTCAGATACAGGAAGGGAGGATGGGTGTTTCTAAACTTCAATAGAGTTTCTCTGAACATATTAGCTGTAATAGTTTTTCTGAGCTGTAAATTAAGTTAATTCTGACTTGTTTTGCATCAATATACCATTAATTTTTACAGGGTTATTCAATAAAAGTTCTTATAGTTAAAAATGGTGCTAATTTTGCCCCAACCAATCAGATCTTATTTAACATTTGAAAGCTAACATCTGATTGGTTGGGGCACAATTAGCACCATTTTTAACAATAAGAACTTTTATTGAATCTCCCTGACTTTGGCATTCTCATAAAAAATGTAATCATGGGGTTTGGGGCAAAAACTATGCAATATTATTAAGAAACTGAATTACCAGGAATTTCCTGCACTGCTTTTAATGCTGAAAGCTCTCAGGTCATGTGCAAACACATGATGCAATGAGAGGCACAAAAGTTTCCCTGTCCTATTAATTTGCAGCAGCCAATCAGATGTTAGCTTTTTGCTGGGTTACTGCAGTTAGGTAACATGATTGGTTGCGATGGATTAATAGCAAAGGGACATTTTGCCCCTTTTAACATCAGCCCCTGCATTTTATTGCAAATCTTAAAAACATCTAAAAATAATTTTTCAGTCAAACAAAAAAAGTAAATGTATCCTATTTACAAGGAGTTTTGTTCTGTTCAATAATAATCAACACAGAAATAAGCTATTAAATAACACAATGAATAAGAGCATGTGCATTTTTCATTTAATGTTTATATATTTCGTAGACTGTAAATAAAACATTTTTACATGGGAAAGGAAAAATAAGTACTTGTGTTTTTAAGAATACTTTCTATTATGCTAGAGAATTATTTTTCTAAAAGTTCTTCCAAATTCTCAAAGCTCTCGTTTGACATAGTTACATCTAATATGAAACAGATTAGCATACTTTTGCCCTGTTAAGATCCCCCCTTGTGCATATAGTTTTCAATATTTAGAAAAAAGTGATTTAAAGTATCAGCTCGTGTGATGGGAAAAATTCTTTACCATAAAATATAAGTAAAATATTGCCTTATCCTTAGAAATGAAAATGAAAAACATGTGTGGGCAATGAGAATATGTGGCTTGCTATATCAGATATTTCCTCATGGATTCAAGTTATGTTATGTGATAAACAGGGAGTTAGAATAGCCAAGTTTAACAATGACTCATTGAGTCTGTGTCAAATAAGGGCTTATTGTGTACTTCTAACATAGAATACACAAAAGGAATTCAAATATATATTTTATTTCACTAATACCAATCATGCAATTACCTAAAAACAATTAAATATAGTATTGGTCGTCATACACAAAACCCCTTGAACCCCTGTTAAGATGGGTACGCACCTAACCAACCGTTTGGCACTTCCAACCGGTCTGCCAGGGCGAAGGACTGTCAGTCACGCAAAAGTATCTGTGACCGAGCATGCGGTCCATAGAGGATGCATCCAATCACCCATTCGGACGAACAGCCGGAGGTCTGCATGGGTTTTTGGCCCGGCCATGACTGACCTCCGAGTGTTCGGATCGACTGGCACGAAAAGTTGCATGGCGTGTAAACAGCCTTAGTAATTGGCTGCCATTAAGAAGTGAATCCACATTTTGTGTGTTGTTTTTTTTGCCTTCTTTGTTTCTTTAGTTCTTCTTGCAGTCTTCTTTTGCACATGTCATTTTATTTGATGAAGGGAATCATGTGGAAGAAGACTTTTAAGACAATACTTTTTTCACTTAGTTGTTTTGGGTTTTAGTATATGAAAATAGCAAAGAGAAGGTCAGAATTTGTTTTTAAATAAATAAAGTAGCTACAATAATGAGCCAAAAATAAAAATCAAACAAAATCAATAGGTACAAAGGAAATGAAAGCCAAAGGGTGAGTTTATCTCTTACAGCTGGTGGTCTATTTGCTTGATATCATTTCCGTGTATACAGATAAGAAGTTATCTTAAATGACCATGTCTTTTTCAATTTGTACTTAACAGTCAATCCCATTTTCCTTATATGATGCTATCACAGCTTAATGAAAAATGCATTACAATAATCCCTACGGATCTCCATATATCAATATCAAATAGGAGTGAATTGACCTGTTATAAACATAGTATTTAAAGCCCTGATATTTTAAATAAAAAGCCAAGCATCTTAATTGGTTTTTACCTATATCTGTTTTTCACCTAAGCAGGTGAATGTGTTCTGATATTGTCAATAATGCGGTGCGAACTAGTAATATTACAGAGATGTACATTTGCTTATTAGCTTATTAATTCTTCTCTATAGTTATGTATATTTTTTAGCTAATTATAAGGAGTTTTAGATTTTTTAAATGTTAGAAAGCTGAGAGACAAAAATATAGAGATTATCTGTTATGCAGTGGAATTATGTTCTCCCCCTTCTCTTTCCAAATAATTCTGCCTCCTCTTCAACCCCTCCAAGCTTTTTTACAAGCTTTTACATGCTCAGTGGAGGCAGCTAAGGGAATAACATTCAGTCATTGACTTTGATGCCTGGAACCAGGAAGCAGCAAACAAGGTAACAGAGCATCAGGAGTAATTTCAAGTTATTTACTATCTCAGTTTTAGGGTTTGGGATATGATTTACCTGTATACAATTTGAGGGGTGAATTTGCAATTTAAGTCTATCTCACAGAACTCTTTGTAGTTTCAGAAAATGAATGCTGGTTTCTACTCAATATTGTGATTAGGAAGTTTAGGCCAATATGGAATGTATATATTTTAAAATCATTCCCTGTGTTAATAGCTGAGGTCTTAGGCTGGGTACACACCATCGTCTATTGCCGGCCGACCGATAGTGCCATGTATCGGTCGGTCGGCCAGAAATATCTGATGGTGTGGGGTGACTGGACGTGACCAAGCTCAATCGGCAGTTTGTCCGTATTGGACGAACGGGCAATCGAATCTGTCCATTAAACATGGCTGATCATGCAGTTGCCTATGGGACCGTACGATCGGTAATGCATACTGTGGGCTGCAGCCACTATTGACTATTGACAGTCATTTGTCCTAACTGAGCACTCGCTTGCAGTGAACACTCGGTCTGGACAAAAAATCCTACCGTATGTACCCAGCCTTATAGATATGGTTCATCTTTGTCTTTAAGCTGCAAGAATTCTGACCAGATCAAAGATTTAATCAGTGATGGATGTCTTCCAGCATCATTTAGTTTTGTAGGTCTCCTCGGTTGAGGGCATGATTGGCATTGGTATGATTATCCTCTAGATTTTGAATGTATTTGATATATTGCACAATGTCAGTTAAAAGGTTTGCATCTTTTACATTGGGTTCTCTTTGATGTGAAATGTATGTATCATTTCTTTCTATACTGTAGGTCAGGACGGTAGATGCTGAGATATGAAACAGGCTGACATCAGATCATACGTTTCAGTGAGGATTTTGAAAAAATCTGAATTGGGGCTGCAGTGATTTTTCACAGCTCTTAAAGGTAATGTTGACAGGTAAAGTGAGCTAAGTAAAATAAGATGGTCAGATAATTTATTGAATCAGCATAATCTTTTCACAATATGTTTTGGTTGGGCAGATGCTTCTAATGGAAATACAGACCATTCTTTTAACATGGTAAGTTCATATGGTTCCTGTAGGAACCTGTAGGACAATCACATTTCAAAGCAGGGATTTGTATTTAATAGCAAAAAAAATCACACTTGCTATTAAACACATTTCCCTGTTTTGGAATGTGATTGTCCATTTGGTTCTTATCGCTTTTCTATATTGGATACTGTTGGGTGCTTGGGCAGAGCACTTAGGATCTCCAGAAGGCATAAAGGATGGTAGATATAAAAACTTCTACGGAAATGGTAGCAACCCTGTGTGTGAAAGGGTTTTTATAAGAATGGCTTACTACAAAATAATCAGACAGGATGGCTCTGTACTTAGTGAATTGCTTATAAATCTAGAGACTAAGGTTTATACTGACATAAATATGTGAAAGGTTACCAAAGTGTGTGTTATAACTGCACACATACAGATCTACTATATAATATATTTATGGCTGTTCAAAGCTTTAAAGGGGCAGTTCAGTGGAAATTATCAATATTTGTTAAATTGTTAGTTTGTGTAATGCATACCTATTTATTCAACATATTTTCTTCAATTTTGAAAAATCAGTTGATTTCATACCTGCTGTTGATATTAGTGAGCTGACATTTCATGTTCTAACGGTCCTTCTTATTCCCAGGATGCACCAAATCCTTGGAATGTTCCTAATAGTTATTTCTACTGATTGGCTGTTGGATGAGTCAAAGATGCTCAGATCTCTACTGAGCAACTGAATGAACCCAGACGCTGGGTCAAGGGCAAGACCATAACGGTCTCTACTAGGGGTCCTGCAAACAGGAAGTCAGTATTTTGGTTGCATTTATTTATACACAGACAAAATGCTGAATTGGCAGATTAAGGTCATTGGGATGAAAAAATACTGCTCTTTTTTCTGAAAAGTACATTTGCACTGAACTTCCCATTTAATGTAGGATTAATTAAGGGTTCCTGTCTGGGGTTCCTATTATTTGTGTTTGCTGAATATTCATACAGCCTATTTTATAGCCACTTAATAGCCTTGGCAGTTGATCCCAGGTTGTTTTTGTGTAATATTTGTTAAGTATTTTTATTACTTCACAAACACGTCTATTTTATTAGCTGACTAATCTGTTCTTAGCAGAATTCATTGAATGAAACAAAACAAATTAAATATCCATATTAAATGGCTGATTCAGAATATGAATAATAATATGATAAGGTTTTCATCTTTTCTTACCCAAAATTTACAAAATGCTGAGGTAAACTTTGGAACTTTCTCCATTATCTAGATAATGTCACTATCTAGTTAAACTGTACAGTATGTCTTACAATGTGTTGTATTTAGCGACAATCCCAAAGCTTAGCTTTACAGCCACACAAAGAATGTGCATAGTCATAAAAAATTATGGGGATCTCTCGTGGAAAACTTCCACAGTACTATTCTAGGGCAGAAGTCTTTTTTATTTGGTGCTATGCCATGCAGTATGTAATTTTCAGCCAAAGTAATTTTCTGACAAGAAATACCCTTTGAATTCAAAAAGAGATTTGTTCTGATATTTTTTTCTTTTTTTAATTTTTAGAATAAATATTTGTAAATGGCATCTTGTTTGAAATTAAGGTTAGATGTTTTTGATCTGATTACTAGAAGTATGGATGTCTAGATGTTCTTAAAATACCTAGATACTTCAGATCCATATTATTATTGTTAATATTAATAAATAAGAATAAAAATGCTTAGCAATTCAATTCAATAAAGTATGACTTTTTTCAGAGATGGATTAAGGGCACATGGATCCAAGGCAAATCTTAAAGCTTGGTGCTTCTAGGCCCTGTCCCCCAGAGTTTAAGATCAAGTAGAGCAATGCTGCCTCCTACCCACCTACCAATTATTCTTTGGTTACAGCATAAGTGTAAACGAATTAATATCACACTGTTTTCTAGGGGGAAAAGAAGCTGTTTAAGCACAGTATTGCTTGTTAAACTGATCGTTAATTTCTGAACGCTTTAACAATCGTTAATTTGCGATTTAATAATAATGATTGTAAATTAACAATAATGGTCATAAATCTACGAGCGCACCTACCTATAGATCTAAACTAAACTTTTTTCTAACATATATGGATTACCATGTTTAAACTCTGGGGACCATTGTTAATGAAGATGCTATACAACTCCATTGGGATCCCTTGCCTCTTGTTTTATGTATGGAGGACACCCCGTTTGGTATTGACTAGGTGCGGGGGTTAGTATACATGTTTTTATGGTTTGGTTTTGGTGTTTATTTTCTGTATGGCTAAATAAATAAAGTTAAATTTTGGCTGTTCAACAGTGCTTGGCCCTTTTTGGTGTACTTGGATGGGGAGATATGAACTCCCTGTTGTGTTTGTTATTTAAGTATTCTTTAAACTCCCTGGCTCCCCTGGAACATGAGTATGGAAAAAAAAATCCAAGTATCATTTTAAGCACTAAAACAATATGAAACATATACTGAATTACTGTAGGACAGATTAATCTATTGTTTTTTCTGATTGTCCACCCACATCACAATTCCCTAGAAGCTAATACAATAAGAATTTATATCAGCTACAAAATGTAACTATTTTACATTGTTTGCTTTTGTCTTTTTATTCACATGCTCACTGGGATCTTATGATCATTAGTACATGGTAATAATATATATGCTTTTCATAAATAAAAGTGACTGTAAATATAAAAACAATGATAGATATTTTTAGATAATGCCCAAAGAGAAAAAGGGAAATGCATCTCATTAAAGACTTTTCAATGTTAGTTGACAAATATTAATGATGTCACTTTGCAACTTCGGGTGCATGTGTAAGTGTGTGTTGGGTGTTTTCTGTTAAAAACATTGGCAAATAACAGCATACTGTAACAGAGCAAATGCACCAATGGATGCTGGGAAGTCATGCTCAGTAATGTTTTGTCGCTGCTCCCACGCAGCCACCGGTAGTGATGTTATAAAGCAATTGCAATAAATTTTGCGCAACTTTTTAACAGCTAATGTTTGGCTTAAAAATACTGCAAAAGTCATAATGGAACACAATGCACCGTAACATAGCACACCTGATTTTAACAGGGGGGAAAAGTGTTTATCAGTGTATCGTCCTGTAAATGTCTCTGGTTTCTATAAACAACATCAAGAAATAAATAAAGAACACAAACATTTTTATTTTGCACAAAGGCATTCACTGCTGAAATTTCTTATATTATTATTGTTTTTAATTCTATTCTATTCTATTTAATTTAAATAGTCTATAAAAGAGAAAAAGAAGGCAAACCTATTTTGAAGAGCTTTTTCAGAACTATACATTTTAATGGATGTTTTAGATTTTTGATCAGAGCATTCTATGCTGTACTATGTACAGCAGCTAATTCAGAAAGCCCCAATATAAAGTATGTGAGAATTAAGTTTTCATTTATTATGCAGACCTGTACTGATTCTGTGAGAAATATTATTAAGAATTTTTAAATAAATCCTTCCCATGAACGGCATATATATTCACCTTTTAAAAACCTGGAGCCACATAACTGTAAATAAATAGAGAGTTCATGATTTCAATGGATGGAATAAATGGAATTCACTCAAAATTAATTCATTTTGTATGATTCTCAATCAGTTTCACAAAACCTTACCATTCATAACAGTGAGATGTAGTATTGTAAAATTTTGAAAAAATTATGGGCAAATCTGTGCTTCCTGGTGTAATTTTGGGTAGGCATGGGGTGTAAAGTCATTTTACAGGGCTGCACCCTTTCCAAATGTTTTTGTGGTGCATCGCACCCAATTCAATTGCTTTTAGTTTTGTGCTACTTTGTAGTACAGTATAGTCAATTGTGCTATAAAATCAGACGTAAACCTTTAAACCACCAATAAAATGGCACAAAGAGCTTCAGGGACATACCATATGGTACCCCAATAGTAATAAAATTGACCACAAATGAGATGACTCTCGGGGCTTTAGGGGCATCCCTTTACATTGTAAAGATGCATCTTCTGGATCAGTAGAGAGGTTCTGGTTGTTTTTTCACCCTTATTGCAAACATTTGAAGAATGCTGTGTGGAGCAAATTGAAAATGGGTAAAATTCACTGGAAACCAAGTCTCGCTCCATTCATAATCTGCATGGATTTATGAGAAATGAGTCTTGCCAGCCAAACCTGATTTGTGGGGTGGGTTTCGGGTTTTGCCATAAGAATTAGGTAAGACCTTGGTGTGGTAGTAGATGCAGTGAACTTAGCTTTGATACTGATAAATGATATATATGAATTCATAAACTAAGGAGTGTTGGTCTCCAAAAACACATTTGTACAAGGATAGAGAAAAAGAATTAGAAAGATTAGGAACACTTTATGCATCAATATGTACTGTATGTGTGATTTGTATTCTTAGGATGTCTTATTCATCCAGTACCAATGTGTTTCTTTCAAACAGGCTAACACACTGATTTTGCACTATAACTATGTTATAGCTTATGTACAGAGCTTATAGTGTGCGTTAACCCTGAATCTGTTGCCTTTCTTTTTTGAAGAGTGAGTTAAATTATAGTGTACAGAAACGGACACTTTTGATAAGTACAAAAAAAAAAGAAAAAACAAAATGATTGTAAATTCTACCAGGGGAATTCTGTCATGAATATGGTTCACCTTTGCAGATTTCTCCCACCCTGCCTCAGAGGATATCTGACCTTTGGAGAGAAATAATGAAAAGAAAAAATCCTTGGAGAAAATAATGTGGTCAGATCCCAGTAATGAGATCTGCTGCCTTTTTTTGTTGCCATGACAACGAGAGTCATTTTTTAATACAAAATACATGAATGGGGAAATAGGACCATTGCTTCTTACTAAAGCAAGCTGTTTTACACCTTTTAGCCTTTTAGTCAATAAAACGAGAAAATATTGTATATGATATTCTGTTACACTCTATTTCAGCCAAGTTAAAGTCTGATCAAGCAATGCAGCGTGAATAAAAGGCTTAATTACTGAATAATCATTGTTTTCATGGCTCTTGGTAAGGAGCAATAATGTACCATGTTATCATTTTTAAGTAAATTATTTTAACAAAGAAAAACACTTTAAAATCTTAAGTGCTCATTTAATTTCTAATCTATTTAAACTATTAATCAATTTTTAAAAGAAAGCAAATTAGACTATTAATATTAGTTATGAATAAAGATACATAAACCCACTGGGGTCCATTCCAATGGCATGTTCACAGAAATTTGCCGCATTTTGATGTCAAAACTCTGCCATCTAAATTTAAAATTCCATGTTGGTTTCCACTGTTAAAATTTCTGTTGGTCTGTGATAAAATTTCATTGGTAGTTTTGACCAATTTCAATAGGGCAACTGGTGTTTAAACTCCCTCCCCAGTTACAAACCTTTATCAGCAAACAGTGTAGGCATTCAATATGGTCACTTCTTGAGGACTGACTTCTGTAGTCCCTAAGATCCGACATTATCTGCTTTTCTGAAGATATTTTTGTATTTTGTAGAGATGTTAATCACAAGACAGAGCATCTAAAAAATATTTATTGCAGACGAATGGCAAACTTGAGCCGTTCCTGATGTTTGCCACTAGAGAAATGCTACATGTAGTGTTTCTCTATCAGCGATCATCAGGGAACTGATCAAGAAACTTTTTATTGTTTTTATTACAATTCAGTTTAAAAAGATTTCAGATTTGTAAAAAGTCCTACAAATTATTTTATTTGGGGTCTATGTGGTTATGTGTACAGTATTATTATTACTGGAGATTATTATTGGGCTTAAGTTTGTATTACTAAACTAGACTGACATTTTATTACAGTTGCACAACAACAGAGAGATTTACACAGAGCCACATTGGGATCACTAATTCTTTCAAATTGCAGTTTATGATACATTTTTCTGTCTCATATTCTTCTTTCCAGTATATAATAGAATGGATTGAGTACCTAGCAAGCTACTATCACCCATGAAAACTGTTAATTTAGATATAGAGGTAAGGAAAGAATGGAAGAATGTGAAATTACAAGTTATTAAATACAAAGAGGCAGGAGGAGTGAGGCAGATCTATTGCTGTACATATACCGTACATGTATTTATTTTCCTATATATAGCACTAACCATATTTTGCAGTCCTGCCCAGAAAAGCTTACAATTTAAGCCATCGGAGAGGAAAAGGGTGAAGAGAACGTCACCACTGACTATAGACTGTTGTTTAATCAAGACAGGCAGGCAGATATTAAGTCCTGAACATTAGCCCTTTCCAAACATTTAAAACTTAACATCTAATCAAATCACAGGGTAATTTAGCCCTCACTTTACTCAATTTTCTTCTCAAAGGCATATACCAGCACATTCACTTTCTTATGTTTCAAATCTCAAAGAAACATCTCAAGGATTTACATTTTCTTAAAAGCACAATTAAACAAGATCAAACAGGTCATTTTACAAAAGTTTTCTATTCTAAGATGAAATCCAGAGGTAGAGGAGATACTGAAACCAGGTATCAGAGTGGTAGCAAAAACACACTAGAGGGTATTTTATCAACTAAACCCATGGAAGGATGATGAGGACAAATAAATTCACATCAACAGTTACAAATATAGAATATGTTGTGCATGACTTAATTAATTGTAACAAAAAAGAGTTATTAGTTTAATAACACATAGAAAGTGTTAGAGGATAGCGATCCAGGTAATGAGCCCACTGATTGCTATGTGAATGATGCAGCCAATGGGGATTTAAGTAGCCAACTCCTTACAATCTAAGCCAACCCGTAACCTAAAAAATGTCTTTATGACATACTGATACTGTACATACTAGATAGTACCCAAACACACAGTAAGCATATTAGCCTAAACCTCATATACAAATCTGATACTGCACCTGATGCCCAAGCTAATATATCACACAATGCAATGCTTGGTTGCCAGTGAGGCCTTTGCATAATAATATTGGGGGCTAATCCTATTTTATTATATTTATATTCCTCTTTTTGTTTTTTGGCGAGACTAGTTCTCCTTTAGTATTAACTGTCTTTTTTTTTTTTTTAATTGTTTTTCTTACTTGTTTAGGGAAAGTATACTATAGTATCTAAAATAATAATGTGTAAAAATATGCTCATTTTAAAAGAAGAACTTAGAGTTTCCGTGTGAGTGCTATTTGTAAGTTAAATCTACTGTAAAAGCTAATCTGGCTTTTGTTGCCTAATAGAAGAACATTTTTATTGTTTAGAAAGACAAACTGATAAATTGACATTAATAATTTAGAAAAACATTTATTCCCATGTAATCTGTTAAATGGTATAGGAGCTGGTAGTATATATAAAAAAAGACACTGCAGAATAATAATAGAATACTAATGGACAACTTCAGTATTCCACTACTAAGCCATAAAAAAGAGCAATGTATAGTGTGCCCTATTAATGTAGAAAAGAAAGGTTTTAAAAGATGATTTCCCTCACTGTACTATTACCACAATAACAATAATAATAATAATAATAATATATTCATTAAACTTTGATTTGAAAAATAAAACTGAAATCATTGTTCGAATTCTTTATAACAGCTGCAGTGTGTCTGCAAATCAAAATAAATTACATTTTGGCTCCCAAAATCTCATTCACTTGATTCACATGGAACTAAACTGTAAACTGACTCCTTAAGCATTGACGTAGTAATTACTTTTAAGGAATTGTACACTGAAAAAATTACTTTGCCTTGTTTCAATCTATAAATAAATACATGTAAGCAGCACATATTCCTCATGTTTGTGTTGCTGCATGACTTCATTCCAGTACTTGTTTTGCACAGTCCCTCTGAATCTCTGTGAGGGCAAGCATGCTCAGTAATCCCTATGAGGCAGCATTGGGCGAGGGAATTTCCTACCATGCAGTTCATGTACCAACTGTCACCATTCCATCAAAACTATACATAACCGAAGAGTTTATAATATTAAGGCACTTGATTGACAGCTGAAATGAAAGATGTTTCAGACTGGATATCTAAAGAAATATGGGACAGATGATAGTTGGGAAGAATTATAGTTTCCAGTAACTATTCCAGACAATTAAAAAAAAAACTAATTGTGTACATATCCTTTAAGACAAAATTACTGTTTTATTAAAGAAACTGTCTCTTGGAATGTTTATGCAAACAGTAAAAAGGAAACAATCTTTATACATAGTGATATGACAAGTGTAACCTGGTTGACAATGCCAAGCAGAAATAATTAAATAATAATAATCCTTTATGTTGTGTTTACAATGCATTTTTAAAAACATAGGAGCTAAACATTTAAAGCTTGGAAACTAACAAAAAATTGTTGAAAAAGAGTTGAAATTATACATGAGCATTAGCTTTCTGCTTTACATAAACTGGTTCAGTATCTAAAGAAGAAAAGACGAGATGTTATCTAAGACCAAACTATGTAAAGTACAGTCAGAATCTATGACTTTGTTTATTCAAAATTTACAATTGTATATGGCAAACATCCCTTTGGTTACATTGTACATTGTTTTAACAAGCAGTTACAGGCTGGAAGCACTTGGCCTATGACCTGAATCAAATGACTTTATGCCATGTGTCAAATACACCTAACCTTTGACTAGCTATGTTATAGCAATTGCATCCTAAATGATGCCTAAAATGGGAAAAGAAAACGCAGCTGTCCAGATTTCAAGAAAAGGTTTGCTCAATTTATTCAAATTCTTTCTATATCTGGACTTCATATTATTATATATTTAGGTAGGTTTCCCAAATCAATTATCACGAAACTTCGTAGACTGTACATTATGTAATCACCTTTAAATTTATTTTGTGGAAAGCATATAAAGTTGAGGAATTGTACATTGAAATTAAGCTTTATTATTATTTATTACAATATCATGTCTAATATCTAATATCACTTAACTGAGATACTGTGCCTTACAACACTTTAAAATTGGACTGGATAATAATATTGAGAATTACTGGTATTTTTACATATATTGTAGCTCTGGTTGAGAATTACTGTTATTAATACATATATTGTGAATATGTTTGATCCAGGGATACTTGGAAGTATGGAAGCATGTCTTTATTCAACCTCCATTACTATGTTTTTTGTGACTCTGGCACTATATATACTAATGTTAATAACTATGTTATTGGACTACAATGTAAGATACCAATATTGAACTGTATTATGCTAAATTGTGGTATTTTCTCTAGGCAAGTATTTCATGATGAAATTGTAATTGGTAATTTATTACAGTATGATATCCTTTTTTAACAAGCATGTCATAAAAAAGTTATAATATTCCTTTACATGGTATAGCCCCAATTAACTATTGCATCACTAAATATTGACAGCTCTGGGTCAATAAATGCTGTATTTAGCAATAGATTTGCTAAATTTGCTGGTGGAGACATTTCAAAATTTCTGCCAAATGTCACAAATAATTTAACTAAATTTAGATTGATAATGGATTTCCAATATCTAAAAATTCTAGGAATTCCTTTTTTACATGACAGTTTGTTGTCTTAAGCCACAAATTTACCTATCTTTTTACAATTTATTTTTAAACATGATACCTCTGGAATTCTAGTAATGTACAATGACGGGGATAAGATAGGAGCAAAGATCGATTTGATTTTGACTTGTCTCCTACTTAAAGCACATCTCCAATAAAAACATTTGTTTGCAAATGTTTTTCTAGTAAACAACTAGCAAATAGATGTAAAATAAATACAAATAGGGGTACAGACTGTAAGAAAATAGTTTGGAGTGAGATAGCTGTAATGAGAAACAGTATTGATTGTGAATCTAAGAGGCTTTATTAATCATTCATGGGCTCTATCAATATTTCCTGCCACGTTTCCCATAGCTGCTTATTTCTAAGAAAGAATTAGAAGAAAAACTCCAACAGAGCAATAAGGATGAGGTCTATTACAAAGAAGACAATCTAAAATTCAGAGAATGTAAAATAAATAATATAACTTTGGTTGCTTTCACTAAACAAATGTTTATGTTATCCCAGCACCCCCCAAAATAAAAACTTCAGATTAGGTAGGGAATCCCCCCTAACCTAGACCTCGCTAGGTTTAAAACACCTAAATCATTCCCTAAATGGACTTAACAGCCTTTGTTGCCTCCTTCACGGCCTCCTCTGCTGCAGAAGGGAAAAGCAGAAGGGGACAGTCTCAGCCAATCACTGACGTGGCTGCTTGTCCAGCCCCCTCTGCTGCTTTCGTGCAGAAGAGCAGCAGAGGAAGCAGAGGGAACGAGGATGAGTTAGTACAGTAAGGGGCTGGTTTAGCTGTTTTAAACATAGCATTTAAGATTGGGGGGAATTCCCTACTGTACCTTTTCCGAAGTTCCAGAATCTTGTTATGAACAGTGGAGCAGGAAGCGACATATATGGATAACACATAGAGAGGCTCCTACTCTTCCATTTCCTGAACTTTCATCAGGCCCTGCATGACAACCATAAGAAGCAGAATAGGTAGAGATCTTTTAAGACTACACAGTGGGGCAAATTGTAGTTGGGGGGGTTGGAAGTGAAGGAGTCTTTAGTAGGAAAACTAGATTGCAAGGCCCAGTGGGGCAGGGATTGTATCAGACTGAGGGAGAGTGTGCCCTCTTTTTTGCTTAATATACATTGGTGAAACTACTTAAAAAATACAAACACAAATCTTCTATCTCCCTTAAGCAAAACCACTTACTGCTTTCTAAGCACTTTGTGGAAAAGGGCATGATGCTAGCCAGTAACGTTTTATGAAAGCTTAAACTGAAGAGAAGGGAGGTCAGGTGGATTAAGCATCTATGAACGCTTGCTCCATAGAGCCTAAAAGACTACGGTTTGTCTACGGTTTTTATCTTTTTTGTGACAAATTTGTCTTGGCTATAATTCTTTTGTCATTAAACATACATAATGATCTATAAATATGTGAGATTGTCTGTAATGTTATTTTAAACCATTTATAGGATAAAGCCTATATGTAATTTCTTGTCAATTTGGATGTAAGAGAATTTTCAATTGAGAAAAGGGTCAAAGACACAAAATGTTATGCTGGTTGTTTAGAGTATTAAAAAATAAAGTGAAAATGCAATTCCCAGTTTGCAACCAGTATCACAAAATTTCCAGTTTGTTACTAGGATCATAAAATTCCCAGGTTGCTTCCAGTATAATGAAATTCCCAGTTTGCTTCCAGTATAATAAAATTCCCTGTTTGCTACCAGTATAATACAATTCCCAGTTTGCTTCCAGTATAATACAATACCCAGTTTGCTACCAGTATAATAAAATTCCCAGTTTTCTACCAGTATAATACAATTCCCAGTTTGCTTCCAGTATAATAAAATTCCCAGTTTGCTATCAGTATAATAAAATTCCCAGTTTGCTACCAGTATTGAGAAACCATAGTTTGGCACAAACTACCTTATGGCTGAATTGATGCTGTGTAAAAGATACATTGGAAACTAAAAATATCAAACATAAAATTAATTATGTGAAGATACAATAAGGGGAATTATGACTGATGATCTTGTTGGGGATCGAAAGTTACCAGCATGTCAGTCTCACTGTGCTCTCAAATCTCTATGCAAATCCACTACAGAACTAAATGAGTTGAATAATAGGATTAGGCTACTCATGAACCATAACAGCATAAACTTTATTTCTGTTATGGTTCGTGAGTAGTCCTATTATTCAACTCAATTTTATTCATGATAACAAAAATACAGGTTCATCCCAGTAATTAAATTAATAAGGAACAAGACCATTGATAATTAAAAAAACACGGTGGACATATTATTGTACTTCATTTATACTAAAGCAATAACTTAATGTTATAATACACTGCAACATATATACATAATAACATAAATATTATGTAATATTGTGTAAAACACTACAGGCTTAAAAAGTGTTTGCCCATCATGGCAAGAAACTACTTATTAATTAATTTTACACAAAGGTCCAGCAGTTTCTTCCTCATCCCCCTTCTCTTAACCAGTAGTGCAGACATGCTCAGTTTGCTTCTAGCAAGGAACTCTTAAATAAGCTAATAATTTACCTTCTGTGCTAAGGGGAATGGTATGTCTGGAGTTGGTTATGCTGGATTTTGTAGAAGATATAAGTTATATGTAATTTCTTTTTAATTTATTTTCGTAGATTATTGATTTTTAATTGCCAGTAATGTTACAATGACATCATATATAAATAGAGTCTGCTAAAGTATATATAACTAGTTCATGGTGGCCATACACTAGTTTAAATTAACTGTAACATCCACTACCCCAGCAGTTCTTAACTGACAAAGTTCTACGGACAGATTACAATTTACATTCAATGTTATGTCTGTAACAGTGATCAAAAATTGATAAAGAAGTTGTCCAGAACATTATGGGAGCATTGTCAGGTAAGCTGTAAGTATATAGGTACCTTATCTGCAGCAGATCTCTCTATTAATTTAATTCTTATGAAGTAAATTATTCTAACATTGTGTATTTTAAGTTAATCAATATTTTGTAAACCAAAGGAGTTGTTTAGTTATTTAGAACTAAGTATAGCACTCACTTATATTAAGTAAATGACAAAATATATAAACTTTATAACTGTACTTACAGCGCTGAGACCCCTATTTTAATATGGAATAATCAAAGAGGTTCCTGTATTACACCCAATTATGTGCTGTTTGTAAAACATGTGTCAGTCTTAAGGTGACCATACATTAGGCTGATTTTATGTACAACCCGACATTTCCATTGATTGGGCGAAAAATTTGACATTTTCCCGATCTTATTATGCAACGTTAGATTGTAAAATCGATCGTAATTACGATCGGAAAAGTAATTTTTTTAAAGTCGATTAGTGAAATGATTGTAGTGTTTTCTGAAGTTCCGATTAAATGTAATGTAACCTCACTATAGATGACATTTGACATTACAAATATAGCTGTATATTTATCTAGTCCCTTTATTTATGTGACTTTATACATTTCTTTTATATTTGATTGTATACCATATGTTCTGGTTCTAATATGTTTACTGTATTTTGCTATATATGATGGTATTTTACATACAGAGGGGGATTTTTAATAAATACTTGGGTTCTATATTTATACTTACATATTTTACTATATACAGAAGTTTTGGATTTCTCCAACATATGACATTAATCACGAAACGATTGAATTGAACAATATGCATGGTACATCTATGTACAATTA
Organism: Hymenochirus boettgeri; assembly: GCA_019447015.1. NCBI lineage: Eukaryota > Metazoa > Chordata > Amphibia > Anura > Pipidae > Hymenochirus > Hymenochirus boettgeri. The sequence goes on from JAACNH010002809.1 coordinate 22,432, forward strand.
ACATTGTACATCTCTCTATCAAAGTATCAGTTGGTTTAAGATTGTTATAACCTTTTGTAGTGTATGGCCACCTTTAGCCAATAAAAAAAAGTTCAATTTGCAAATAGGAAGTCTGTGTCTCTGTATCAGAAACTATTATTTGAAAGGCACAGACAGACAAAGAAAAACCCACCCCATCCCTCTCCATAGGCTATAGAAAGACTTTCTGGTGAAGGTGGGGCTAAACTTAAATTAACCGTCACTGTGGGTAACTTGCAAGTACCAGTCACTACTGTGGGCAACCTGCATGTACTAGTCACTACTGTGGGCAACTTGCATTTACCAGCCACTACTGTGGGCAGCTTGCATACACCAGTCACTACCATGGCCAACCTGCACGTACCAGTCATTACTGTGGGTAACCTAGCACATACATCATAATATTAATAAGCACTGTCCACATATCCACATACCCCCCATACACACACAAACACACACACTCACTTACAAAGTTCACTACTCATATGTAGTATTTAAGTACTCATATGGAGTATTTAAACCACTAACCAATAATAAATCCTTAATTGCACTGGCTGCACAAGTATAGCAAAAAACACCTGTGCAGTCTGCGCAACTAATTTAATATGTGACTACTACCCTTTCCTATGTATGTGTATGTCACCCACCTAATTAGATTGTAAGCTCTACGGGGCAGGGACTTATTTCTTCATGTTACATGGTTCAAGCACGATGCACATATTAATATATTTATGAATTAATTTAGAGTTTTTGTCCCCCTTGTATGACTTTCTGTGTTCTAATATTGTACAGCGCTGCGTCCCCAAGTGGCATTATCTAAATAGACATATACATACAAGTGCATTGCGCATAAAACAACAAGACTATTTAAAGCCAGCTAAAGAACATGTTGAATTTTCAAACTGAGACTTACTCACAGCTATTGCTGCTCTTCATAAATTTGATTGTGTGGTGAACTGTAATAAAATGCTCAGTCCAGTTCAGTAATACACTTACAAGCCAAATAATAATCTCCAGTAATAATTATATAAACAGTGTACACATGCCCACACAGCCCCATACACCCTACACATGTCTCTACCTAAATATAAAAATATATAAATATCTTTAGTTATGGTGTTTTATAATGTCCCATACATTACAGAGGGTGCCCAAGTACAATAATAATGTTTAGTGTTGTGCAACTAACCACTGTCTACATTTCTAATAGCCCTCCCACCCATCCACTGACACTAACAAAGTTCATTACTCATATGTAGAATTTAAACATTTGTGGCCTCATTTACCACTGGATGCTGTTTCTAAATAAGGGGTTAAAAAATTAGAAGGAGTTTCACCCCTCCCCTTGTGAATGGGGGAGGGATATCATGATAGATACCTGTGTAGCTGCAATAAGGTATTAAGGTAGGAAAATTGCGCTAATTGCTGGTGTTAAAATCACGCTGGGATTTCTGGTACTAAACACCAGAACAAATATTTACCAAGAGAGATTGTGGCTCTTGATAGTGTGTAACTATAATAAAATCCTCAGACCAGCTCAGTAATACAAACTCAACTCCAAATAATAATCTCCAGTAATAATATTTATAAAGAAACTAGCCTTGTGTTAGGCTATTCACACACATAATTCCCAATGTGCACCAACAGGCACACGCTTGGCATTTTATTATATATATGCTTGAGAAAGGTCTAAGACAAGGAACGAAACATTGCCTGTGACACAAATATTGTATAATAAAGCACGTTCTAAAAAGTTCCCAAGAGTGCACTGATTACTGAACATACATATTGGATCATACAGTAGCACCTGGGTAACTTAGGGTGAGAGAGGTTAGTGCCAGCAGTTTATATACATATAAACAGAAAATGGTGGAATGGGCAAACACTTCACAGTTTTTCCTTGCCCTGATGCTACATAAACAAAAATGTCTATATGTTATAAAATACAAGTGCACTCAAGGGTCTCTTTCAATCTTTAATTTTTAGTGCAAGTGTAACATATATATATATATATATATATACTGTATATACTGTATATACAGTATACATGGTACAGAACATGCAGTGTCGTATGCAAGATAAGAATGTTCTGCTTGGATGTTTTAGTATTTCTCTGTGGTATAGAATGATTTGACTAAAGATCAGTTATAGTCTAGAGTGCATGCCAAACCAAAATATGTGAGCTGGAATTACATGCCAACAGGTTGTCCTGGATACAGAAAACAACAAAACTATAAACAGGGAAAGGAGTTCAGACAGGAGTACAACAGATCTACTTTAAAAGATGCTGGGAAATTCATAATGTCTAACTCTGCTACACTGTTTTTAAAAGAGTATTTTAAATAGGTTTAGTAACTATAGATATGTATATACTGTCGATATACTGTAGATATTTTATTAAACACAGATTATATTTTACTCATATAAATAATACTGCTATATGCAGTTGGCTGGAGAGTTTAGAGAGGGAAAGGGAATGAGAAAAATGATGAGAGAGATGATTATAAGCAGGATGTAAAAACATCTGTTAAAAGGGGAGAAATTTAATGGTACTATAATTTCTAAATATTACTATTTTTATTCAATCAATAGAATTGTATTATTTCCAGGTAATTTCAGGGATGATATTGGTCTGTTAAACAGATGAAGTCTGCTTCCTTTTATAAGACTCTTGTTAGCATACCTCACATCTGAGAATCTAAATTAACATGGCAAGTCAACTTGGCATACAAGTTCTATTTCATTTTTTAGTTAATTTAATTTATTTATCTTCTGATTATTTTTTTTGTGAAATCAGCAGACACACACACACACACACCCTACCATTACATGATCTCATATCTTGCTGCTGCCCATTCGTTGCCTGTTCTATAAATTTCAGCCCAAGGACTTTTCTGCCAGTCTGAATCGGAATTAGAGCAAAGGCATATGGAAAGTTTTTTTTACATTAAAGGATGCTTTTATATTACTGGAAAATCTTTAAAGGACAATTATACTTACCTCCTCCTGCTCCTCTTCTTATATGCATGCTCTCTACCAAGGCTGAGGACATAAGTCGCTAAGTCCTCACCCCTGGGCTGTTTCCACTTACACAGTTATACTTACAAAGCGCTGCTCCGCTCCCATGTCTGCTTCCGCAATGGGTCCAATAGGAAGGCACACACCTTGCAGAGTGTATCTTCCTATTGGCCAAGTCGCCAACGGAGATGCGGGGGCAGAGCTTAGCGCAGCAGCGCTGTGTAAGTATAACAGACTAACAGGGAGTTTCAATAAAAGTTCGTACTGTTTAAAATGGTGCTAATTTTGCACCAACCAATCAGAACTTATTTAACATTTGAAAGCTAACATCTGATTGGTTGGGGCAAAATTAGCACCATTTTAAATGATAAGAACTTTTATTGAATAACCCTGTAAGTGCATAACAGACTAAGTGCAAACAGCTCAGGGGTGAGAACTGAGCAACTTAGGTCCTCACCCTTGGTAGAAAATGTGCATATAAGAAGATGAGGAGGTAAGTATAATTGTCCTTTAAATTCCTATTGTGAGCTTCAGTAGGATTACTATATTCATTTCAAGTAAGACAAGTATTAAGTTAAAAAATAATGCAGAAACATAAAGACTCTGGGATATCTTCAACAACTTTTGCTTAACAATATTTATATGAGGAATTCTTTAATTGTACTCATCTTTTTAGAGTTTCTGAACACTACTAAATATAGTAAACTAGTAATAAAGTAATAGACCTGTAAGCCTAGGGCTTAGTTATTAATGTTAAGAGACTAGTTATTAATGTAGACAGAGCAATGTGTTTTCCCCCTTAAAGGTGAACAATTGCTTTCCTGAGTATTTTTGCAATTTATTTTCATTATTTTTTTTTACATAGTTTTGAAGATATTTACATTTTTGTGAGTGATATGGAAGCAGCATCACCAGATTCCCTGCACTTCCTGCTTCCTGCTCTAAAACATGTGACACTCTCTCTTCCCTGTGTCTCTTCTTCCCCATTGCAAACCCCCCTTGGCCACATCCCCTTGCAAGCACTATCTTGGCCACTTCCCTTGCAGCCCCCATGGCCCCTCCCACTTGTGGGTCCAATGGCCCCTTCCACTAATTGGTCTGTGGCCCCTCTCCTTGCAGCCCCCGTTGGCCCTTTCTCTTGCAGGCCCCCATTGCTCCTGTCCTTTGCAGCCTCACTTGGCTCCACCCACTCATGGACCCATGGACCCATCCCACTCATAACTCAGACCCATGCCCCCTACAGAAAAATGTGTAAAACTGCCTTTACAGGCAGAGTCAGTATCAGCAGTTTCAAACTTTCTGTCTGATTCTGACTTTGCCTGTAAAGGTTGTTTTCACACAGTTTTCTGGGGGGGGGGTTGAGGTATGACTGGGGCCCATGGGTCAGTGGGTGGGGCCATGTGTGGGAAGGACCATAAAGAGGGTAGGGGCTGTAGATTCCCTTAACTTTTTTCCTGGAATTTTAACACACACTGTGAATTCTGAGGCTGTGCATGCTGGTGGCAGTGGAGGAGCAGCCTTTGGGATTTCATCTGTCATCTTCCTACCTCTTAACTTTCTGATCAGAGATTTTTTTATATCTTGGGCTGTACAGCATGTAGATAGGTGGTTCATGGCTCATTTCAAATGTAGGAACCCGGCCTTTCATTTAAAAACATGTCTAGAGACCACAGTTCCCCTTTAATGTTAAAGACCCTAAAGAATTGAGGCAAAGTCACATATCTGAGGTTTAATATACACTAAATAGTGCATTGTTACTGAATATATGAGAATTTCCTGAATGTCAAGCTCCTCCACTTATTTGATACAGAAAATTTTAAATTGTACTACATTGATCAAAATATAAATGAAGCTTCTAATTTTACAACACTTACTAAGAAGGGGCATAGCATGGTAGATTTTGTGTAGATGGGGGGGGGGGGGGGGCTGGCCGGAAAAAATACATAAATACACTATCTCCAACAGGGATTATGATCAGCATTTTTTTTGTAATATGCATTGTAAATGTTAAATCTGCATATGTGAATTATTATTTGTCCAGGTTGCTGGGTAAAGCTGTAGGCAATTGGCATGCTTGTAATGTAATTTCCCTGTATAAGGGTTTAAATCTGTCTTTGCCGTTACTGTATGTTTATTTGATTGTCTATTACCTGATGTTCCTCAAAACACTGCATAAACCATTTGACAATATATATTGAAATAGACATAGAAATGTTATAGATTGTTCTTTATCCATTGATTGTATTATTTGATCACTAGGGCTGTACATCAGACAAGTATGGTCACACCACACTGATGATGCAGTCTATTTTCTGTTTAATATTACTAATGGGAATTTATCAAGACTCATTAACAACCCATCTTAATGGAATTCAAACCTTTTTGCAACAATTTCAAAACGTTATTGTGACTTTAAGATGGGATTTGCAGTGGCAGTTAATAAAAAGTAGATTTGAGGTAGCTGGCTCTGGTTAGGAGCTAACTGCACAAACAGTAAGGATACAGATGAGGACAGAAAAAAGGAACAATGCATGCTGTAAGTTATTGTACAATGTACAGCACTGGTCATTACTATACCAATAAATCACTAGATAAGCATGTCAGTAAAGTGATATAAATCCACATAAAACAAGGTAGGCAGCAAAGTCAGAAAAGCAAGCTGCAAATAAACTTAAGAGCAATCTCCAAACCACCAAAATGGGACATTCAAGGAAGAAGCCTTACTTGCCCAAATAAGAGGTCCAGGTGGAACAACCCCCGGCCCTTATTGTGAAGTAAGAAGGAGTCCTGGGATGTATCCTGGGTTTGGTAAACACAGTGTATAATGGGGTGCTTAAAAGTACTAACCCCCGTATATTGGTGGCCCAGGTGCAGCCAAAGCCCCAGGCCCTTCACTAGGCCAAATCTAACTCTAAAATCACAAGATGTGGGCCGTGCACCCTTTCTTATCTCTAGCTGTGTTTTTTCAGTAATTTAAAGAGGACCATGCCTCATAACTATGATTGTTCTAATTCATTAAAACAGATGCATTTTTTTCATGTTCTGTTTATCATGGCTCAAAAATTTAGAACACATTTCTAAATCGTATTCAAAATAAAACTATATAGATAAACAGGATTTTAATGTTTGCCGTAGGATTTTGCTACATTATCTTACATGATGCTGTAGGTTGGGGGAAAATGAATAAATTAATATAATTAAAATATTAGCTCCCTCTAAGGAGCTATATAAATTAAAAGAATAGCTTAAGGTTAAGAACTGCCCTACATTATGTCTGAGAATATATAATTTATTTAGACATTAAAAAAAAAATTGTAGACATATATTTAATAAAATTACCATTATTATATTAATATTGAATTTAATTAAAATCACCATTATTATATTTAATAAGAAAAAACATCATTATCTTGGTATAAAATGGGCTATGAGACAAGATGGATTGTTAAGAAATTCGGCAACAATGTAATAGGTAGGGATGGCCGGTTCGCGGGTTTATCCCGTTCGCAAACGGCGGATTTTTCCGGATTTTCCGCCTTCCGAACTTCCGTACCGCGGATTTCTCGTATTTTCGAAAATGTATGAAATTACGAGTTTTCTCGTATTTTTGGAGAAAACTCGTAATTTCGAAAATACGAGGATTTCTCTTATTTCCGAAAATTTTCGATATTACGAGGATTACTCGTATTTTCGAAAATACATATTTTCGAAAATTTTCGAAACTACGCGTTTTCTCGTATTTTCGAAAATTTTCAAAAATACGTGAACACATAATTTCGAAAATTTTCGAAAATACAAGAAATCTCTTAATTTGGAGGATATTTTTCATTTTAATGGGTCTGCTCGCGGATTTTCGAATTTTTTCGAAAATTCGCGGATCCTCGAGCGGACCGGATTTTGCAAAGTTCGGACATCTCTAGTAATAGGCAGGATATTAGAAGTCACCTCAGAGTTCCGTGCCCTTTATATATGGTCTTGGTGACTTCTAATATACTTTACAGAAGGGGTACTCTAAGGTGACAAAAATTCTTATATTGCACTGTAAGCACTATACTGTCAGTAGTGCAGTATGTCTTATAATATGTTATGTATTACAGAGAGATGACTAATTTTTGTCAATGGGGTTAGGGTAGGGGGAGAAGCAGTGGCGTAACTACAGATTTATGTAGTAAACCTCATGTCAATTCGCTTGCCAACTCCTGTCGGCTCCAACTAAAAAACATCTCCCACATTCGACCCTTCCTCTCGAAGGAAGCTACAAAAATCCTAGTCCATGCCCTAATCATATCCCGGCTAGACTACTGCAACTCTTGTGTGGTTTACCAAACAACCGCCTGGCACTGCTTCAATCCATTCTCAACTGTTGCCTGGCTCATTCATTTCTCTTCTTGCTTCTCTAATGCCTCTCCTCTCTGTCAGTTCCCCCACTGGTTGCCCATCATGCAAAGGATCCAGTTCAAACTGCTTACCTTATCTTATAAAGCACTATCTAACATAGCCCCTCCATATATCTCAGAGCTGATTCAGCGATAGCGTCTGAGGCACACCCTCCGCTCTGCAAAGGATACCCTCCTCTCATCCATTCTGGCCACCTCTTGCCATTCCAGCATTCAGGACTTTACTCGTGCTGCCCCTCTGCTCTGGAACTCCCTTCCTCCGTCTGTCCGTCACTCACTATCCCTTAACACCTTCTTTAGGCAAGCATATAACCTGGCCTAAACATTACCCCCTTACTACCCAATATGATCCAACCCACCTTTCACACTCAACTGCCACTCTATTTACAGCCTACCGATTCCCGCAACCTAATGTCTCATCCCCATATCCTCTAGTCTGTAAGCTCTTTGGGCAGGGTCCTCTTTCCTATTGTATCACGGTATTGCTGTAAGAAACTCCTCACTCTGTTTACTTATATTATGTATTACTTGTGTATGTATTATGTATGACTTTGTATAACATATATTACCCTGTATGTAATGTATGACTATGTAATTGTAAAGCGCCACGGAAGATGTTGGCGCTATATAAATCAATAATAATAATAATAATAATTATGGGCCCTGATGCAAAATTTAGGCATGGACCCCCCCAACACCACCGCAAACACAAATCGGCACCGCAAACCAAATAATCATTTCCATAAAAAACATCCTAATTCATCATTAACATTTGTTTTAAAGGCACTCTTTTTAAAACAGACAAACATCCTTTACCCATAAACTATTCAATCAGATTCAAACAGTATTTCTAAACTTAGATCCTCAAAACTTCTAAAATAACTAACCAACTGACGTTCGTAAAATGCTTGGCACACAGAGAGTGGTAAAATGCTTTGTATATAACCACTGGTAAAATAGTTGGCACAAAGACTGGTTAAATGCTTGGCATGCAGACACTGATAAACTGGTTGGGAAACTGGCACTGCACACAGCCAGGCACTGGTTAAATGCTTTGTACACAGACCACTGGTAAAACAGTTGGCACACAGACTGGTAGTTTTAGAACTTTAGCACAAAATGGTGCCCCTTTTTGGCCAAGGGCCCTGTTGTGGGTTATTCAATAAAAGTTCTCATTGTTTAAAATGGTGCTAATTTTGCCCCAACCAATCAGATCTTATTTAACATTTGAAAGATAACATCTGATTGGTTGGGGCAAAATTAGCAATATACACAATACATCGCACTCCAAAATTTTCCCTTTGGTAATTCTTTAACGAGCTAGAGAAATGGAGCATGGAATTTGTAGTTGTTTATTTGCGGTACAGTGTTGTTATCAGGGTCCCCTGGTACTTCTTGACCCACAAATCCAGGAACTCTATAGTATCTGGAGATGTGATGTGTGACAACAATGTTAAATGGGACCGTGAGCTATTACATCCCCAGAACCAATGGTCTGCCTCCATGTTTAAGGCTGGAGCATGCCCACTGCTGGGACAGAGCATCATTATCTGCATCAAAAAACCCTGGCCATATAACCCTTGAATGTAGCGTTTGCTAACCCTAAAATTTGTTTCTAACCCTCGAGTGTAGCATTTGCTAACCCTCGATTTCGTCGATAACCCTCGAATTTGGCTTTTGACACATTCTAGGGTTGTGGAGCGCTTAAGTCGAGGCATATCAATTTGAATATTCGATAATCCTTGAATTTTGGATAATTATCGAAAATATGTCGGCAAGTTCTAAAGTTTGGGGAGTTCTAAAAAGTCTAAAAATCACTAATAACACGATTTACAAACGGGTGAAACCCGGCCGCAAAAAATTAGTGCCTCGTTAACTTGGCATCAGTTACCGCTCGCTTCTATTTATAAAGCAGCGGTAACTGATGCGCTGCGTTCATTTCGGCCATTTCACTTCAAGGTGGCAAAAATGGCAGAGATTACAGGGGGCTGGGAGGGGATGCTGGGAAAGGATCGCCATGGCTGGTCGCGTTCCTCAGAGGGGAGCAGCGGGGTGGTACCACCCAGCCATTGGGCCCCCCCGTGGCGAGGGTGGGGTGGTATGCTGCCACGACCCCTTCCCAGCAGCCTCTTTCAGCCTCCAGCCTCGTACTCTCACGGGGAGGGGGAGGGAAGGGCTGTTGGGGGGGTGGAGGGACCATCCAGTGGGGGCATGGAAAAGTGCCTTTTGGGGCTTAAGGGGTCCCATAGCTCGAGCCAGGACCCCCCTCCCCAGCCCTACCAGGGCCTTTGAAGCACTTACAAGTGCCCTTGTGGCTCTAACAAGAGCTCTTTGGGGCTTAGGGGTCCAGCAGCTCGAACCGGGACCCCCTTCCCTGGCCCTATCTGGGCCCTTGCAGCACTTACAAGTGCTCTTGTGGCCCTGAGAAGGGCCTTTGGGGCTTAAGGGGTCTCGCAGCTCGAACCAGGTCCCCCCTCCCCATCCCTTATAAGGGCCCTTGCGGCACTTACACGTGCCTGTGGCGGGGGTCCCGCAGCTTCAACCAGGACCCCCAGTGAGCAGCTCTTAAAAGAGCCCTTTGGTGGCGACTTCTTTCTTTCAATGTGGCCGCCAGTGAGCCCGCTGGCACCACCGGCCTCAGCGGAGCTGATGTTGCCAGCCGCTTCTTTCTTCTCTCTTCAGCCATCAACTGCGATGGCATGTGAGGTCCGTGGTGGAGTGCACCTCTTTATATAGGTTTGCAGAAAACCCTAATCCATTTCTGATTGGTCAATTTTTTAATGCTTGGTTTCATGGTTTACATTAACCAATCAGATTATAAGGGCCGGGGAGGGGGGTCCCGCTTCGAGTTGCGGGACCCCTTAAACCCCAAAGGCCCTTCTCAGGGCTGCAAGGGCACTTGTAAGTGCCATAAGGGCCCTGATAGTGCCGGGGAGGGGGGTCCTGGCTCAAGCTGCGGGACCCCTTAAGCCCCAAAAGGCAGTTTTCAGTGCCCCCGCTGGAGGGTTCCTCCAACCCCCCCAGCGGGTCCTTCCCTCCCCGCGAGAGTACGGGGCGGGGTGCTGGGAGGGGCTGCTGGTCTCATCCATCGCATCGCAAGGGTGGGTTGGTACCACCCCGCCGCGCCCCTCTGAGGAACACTACCTCCCTAAAAGGCTTGGGGCCTGAAAATATATAGGCGTGTGATGTGACGTCATCCGTGTGTGCGCGTGCCACCGGCCCCAATGCATCTCCTTAGTCAGGGTGAAATGGCCCTGAACCTGCAATATTGTTACTATGCTCTCTACAATGACAAAAGAGAAAGGAGGCTACATCAAACTTAGTATGTGTTGTGTTCTGCTGTCACTATAAATAGTGTCTGACAAGGAGATGTTTATAGCCATGGGGTTGGCACTGCATTTATGTAAAGTTAATCACATAAAATCAATGCTTTGTATAAAATAGCAAAAATACGAAATCATGTTGAAGAGATGTATCCGTTTAATTTCTATTCTAAATAAATTGATGCTCTTCAGAATGAAAAATAAAGTATTAAAAATGTTTACATTTTTTTGTAAAAAAGTGTTTGGTCCTTTATACAGACAGCAGTTACAAGTAGGGATGGCCGGTTCGCGGATCCCATTCGTGAACGCCGTATTTTTCTGGATTTTCCGCTTTCCGAACTTCCGAACCGCGGATTTCTCGTATTTTTGAAAATTTTAGAAAATACGAGAATTTTCGAAAACATGTATTTTCGAAGATTTTCGAAAATACGAGGATGTCTCGTATTTTTGTAAATACGTATTTTCAAAAATTTTAGAAATTACGAGGATTACTAGCATTTTCGAAAAATACGCGAAAACTCGTGATTTCGAAAATTTTAGGAAATACGAGAAATTGCGTAATTTTCGAGAATATTTTCATTTTAGCGCGGATTTTCGAATTTTCTAATTTTTTCAAAAATTCGCGGATCCTCGAGCGGACCGGATTTTGCGAAGTTCGGACATATCTAGTTACAAGCTTGTTTTGTACTTAATTATCATAATCCTATAGCAGAATAGAAATATTCTCTAACAGACATAAAAGATAGTTGAGTTCAGCCGATCTGCAAAATGTATTGAAATTCGGATAATCCAGTTTGAACCCAACTGAAGCGACATTTTTAAATTTTTCAACCGCATTTTTCCACTTTTCAACTGAAATTTTCTATAAGTTCCGATTTTAAAATTTCTCAATAATCCTGCAAAAAGATGAGAAAGTATAGTATGTGATACTTTTTTTATTTGCACTAACAATAGTTTTCTTAATAGATTAGCTTTCGGGAGCTCCCCCCTTCTTCAGATCTTTACATCATCTGGCAAAATAACAAACTTTTACAATATACAAGAACACATAATGCCATTGGGGGTGAAGATAGCAATATAAACACACAGTAATAGATAAGGGATGGGTAATTGGAATGTGAATTGGGGTAGAGAATAATTGGTAAGGTGAGAGAGTGGTTATAAAAGTGTCTGATAGTGATTTAAATGGCTCAAGTCAATGTTGAGTCCAGTTTGTCAACAATCCTGCAGATTTATGAAACCAGCTGTTGTGAATCGAACAGGTTTGTTTCAAAACCACACCTCTGCTGACAGACTTACATGACATTGATTTCATACTTTCCCCATTTAGATCACTGTGTATGTTGTCATGCACAGGGCCAAGGTCACACAATAAGGTCAATCATTAGAGTGGCCTTATCTGATACAGATAATCAATAAGGCACTAATCAGCACAGGATTTGGCTTTTAGGTGTAAACTATGGGAACAGGTAAGCTAAGGTTTTATAGCTGTTTTTTAGATTAGGCTCAAACTGTAATGATACATCTGTTACTGAATTGCCAATAAGTGCATTACTAACCATAGACAAGGGTAACAAAATAGGTGAAAAATGATAACCCAACCTTTAAGCTTGGTACACACTAGAGATGGTCGAACTATTGAAAGTTCGGTCCGTTTTCGAATTTTCGAACTATTGTAAAAGTTCGAAAGTTC
>JAACNH010002810.1:0-34879 GCA_019447015.1 Hymenochirus boettgeri
GCAAGTTTCATGTGGTCCGGTTTAATAAAATCTGGATAGTTATTCTACAAACAAGGAATGTTACACAGTTACTGGTATTGATACATAAAGTAGAGTTGGAAAGGTGTTTACGTGAGAACGGTAAGCTATGGAACTGTCTTCCAGTGGAGCCGTTGTTTATGGCAGGTTCATATGGTCATTTAATAAAAAGCTGGATGGTTTTCCAAACAAGAATGTTACAAGTTATGGATTGATACATAAAGTAGAGTGGGAAAGGTTTGTCACTGTGAGAAAGGTAAAGCTATGGAACTGTCTTCCAGTGGACGTTGTTATGGCAGGTTCATTGGTCAGTTTAATAAAAGCTGGATGAGTTTCTACACAACAAGGAAGTTACAGTTCTGATGATTGATACAATAAAGTAAGTTGGGAAAGGTTTTTCACTGTGAGAACGGTAAGCTATGGAACTGTCTTCAGTGGACGTTGTTATGGCACGTTCATTGGTCAGTTTAATAAAAGCTGGATGGTTCTACAAACAAGGAATGTTACACCATTCTGGGTATGTACATAAGTGAGTTGGGAAGGTTTGTCACTGTGAGAACGATAAAGCTATGGAACTGTCTTCCAGTGGACGTTGTTATGGCAGGTTCATGGTGATAGTGTTAATAAAAACTGGATGAGTTTCTACAAACCAAGGAATGTTACAAGTTGGTGATTGATACATAAGAGAAGTTGGGAAGGGTTTTTTGTCACTGTGAGAACGGTAAAGCTATGAACTGTCTTCCAGTGGACGTTGTTATGGCAGGTTCATGGTCATTTAGTTTTTAAAAGCTGGATGAGTTTTTTACAAACAAGGAATGTTACAAGTTACTGGATTGATACATAAGTGAGTTGGGAAAGGTTTGTCACTGTAGAACGGTAAGCTATGGACTGTCTTCCAGTGACGTTGTTATGGCAGGTTCATTGGTCAGTTTAATAAAAGCTGGATGAGTTTCTACAAACACAAATGTTACAAGTTACTTGGGATTGATACATAAAGTAGAGTTGGGAAAGGGTTTTTCACTGTGAGAACGGTAAAGCTATGGAACTGTCTTCCAGGGACGTTTTTATGGCAGGTTCATTGGTCAGTTTAATAAAAAGCTGGATGAGTTTTACAAACAAGGAATGTTCAAGTTCCTGGATTGATACTATAAAGTGAGTTGAGGGTTTGTCCTGTGAGAACGTTAAAGCTATGGACTGATTCCATGACGTGTTATGGCAGGTCTTGGTCAGTTTAATAAAAATCTGGTAGTTTCTACCAAACAAGGAATGTTCAAGTTACTGAGGATGATACTAGTAGTGGGAAGGTTTGTCCTGTGAGACGTAAGCTATGGAACTTCCTTCGTGGACTTGTTATGACAGTTCATTGTCAGTTTAATCAAAATCGATGATTTCTACAACAAGGATGTTCAGTTACTGGTATATACTAGTAGAGTGACAGGGTTTCGTCCATTGAGCAGGAATGAATTTTCCATAATTGGAGGTTTTTTTGCTTGGATCAGTTTAGAAATGAGAACTGCTAATGTTACTGTATATGTCTAATCAACTCAATACTATAGCGTACTGTACTTTACTGTACTATACTATACTGGTACTATACTGACTGTACTAGCTTACTATACTGTACTATACTATACGTACTGTAATATACTTACTGTACTATACTGTACATACACTGTACTATACTATACTGTACTAATACTATACTGACTGTACTTACTATACTGTAACTATACCTGTACTATACTATACTGTACTTACTGTAACTGTACTATACTATACTGTACTATAATAACTGTGAACATACTATAATACTGTACTATACTATACTGTACTATACTATAACTGTACTATACTATACTGTATTATCCTATACTATACTATTGTACTATACTATACTGTACTATACTATACACTGTACTATACTATACTGTTATACTACTGTATAACTATACTGACTATACTTACTGTACATACTATACAGTACTATACTATACTGTACTATACAATGTACTAACTATACTTACTAACGTATATACTGTACTATACTGTACTATACTTACACTGTACTATACTATAACACTATACTATAACTATACTGTACTATACACTGTATATACTTCTGTACTGATCTCACTAACATACAGTACTACTATAACCTTACTGTACTGTATCTAGCACTATACTATACTTATACTGTCTTACAAGACTATCCTGTACTATACTGTACTATACTATACTATACTATACTATACTGTACCATACTGTACTGCACTATACTGTACTATACTGTACTGTACTATACTATACTATACTGCACTGCACTATACTGTACCATACTATACTATACTACTATAACTATACTGTCCCATACATACAGTACTATACTTTACTGTACTATACTTTACTGTACTATACTGTACTGGCACTATACTGTACCATACTATACTGTACTATACATATTCTACTGTCTATACCATATTATACTGTACTATACTGTACTGCACTATACTATATGCACTATACTATACTATACTGTATGCACTATACTATACTGTACCATACTATACTAACTAATTGTACTAATAAATACTGTACATACTATACTGTACTATACAGTAATTAACTATACTATACATATGTACTGCACTATACTATACTGTACTGCACTATCTATACTATACAGTACTATACTATACTGTACTGCACTATACTGTACTATACATCCTATACTGTACTGCACTATACTACAGTACTATACTATACTGTACTGCATTATACTATACAGTACTATACTATACTGTACTGCACTATACTATACAGTACTATACTATACTGTACTGCATTATACTATACAGTACTATACTATACAGTACTGCACTATACTAACTGCACTATGCTATACTATACTATACTGTACTGCACTATACTATACTACTATACTAATACTGTACTGCCTATACTATACTGTACTGCACTATACTGTACTATACAGTACTGCACTATACTGTACTATACAGTATACTGCACTATACTATACTATACGCAGCTATGCTATACTGTACTATACGATACTATAACATACTATAACGTACTATACTATACTGTACTGCACTATACTACCAGTACTTACTATACTGTACTGCACTATACTATACTAGCAGTAACTATACTATACTGTACTGCCTATACTATACTATACAGTACTATCACTATACTGTACTGCACTATACTTACATACAGTAACTATACTATACTGTACTGCACTACTATACTATAATTACTAACTATGACTGTACTGCCACTATACTATACATTACTATACTATACTGTACTTCACTATCTATACTATACTGTACTGCACTATACTTACAGTACTATACTATACTGTACTGCACTACTATACTATACAGTACTGTACTGTACTATACTGTACTAATACTATACTGTACTGCCTATACTATACTATACAGTACTATGCTAATATACTATACTGTAACTATACTATACTGTACTATACATAACTGTACTGGCACTATACTATAACTATAACTGTACTGCACTATACTATACTATACAGTACTATACTATACTATACTATACAGTACTATGCTATACTATACTTACTATACTATACTGTACTATCATACTAAACTTACATACTATACTGTACTATACTATACTGTATGCACTATAACTGTACTCACTATACTAATACTATACAGTACTAATACTATACTGTAACTACTATAATCACTATACGTACGTACTAACTGTACTGACTATACTATACTGATACAGTACTGCACTAGATACTATACTATACAGTACTGTACTATAACTATAATATACAGTACTGCACATTACTATACGTACTGCACTATACTATACTATACAGTACTGCACTATAACTATACTAGACAGACTGACTATACTTCCTATAGTACTGCACATACTATACTATAACTATACAGTACTGCCTATACTATACTATACAGTACTGCACTATACTATACTATACTGTACATATGGTTTTTTTAAAAAACAAATCTTCCCCATCGGGTCCAGCACCTAATGCAAAACACTTTGGAAAAATGAAGAAGATTTGGCTCCGAAGGTCTCAGATTGTGTCCAATCCCCAGAAGAAACTTCCGAGTCCAGATCTACAGTGCGATGGGAAACCAGCTATGAATTACACATCGACTCTGAATCATTAGATGTTTACAAAGTTCGGTGCCTACCTTGGTCTTGCCTGGGGATTCCGTAAGGGACATGAACCTGCTATCCTCTTGCTGTCAAAGTAAAAGGCAAAGTATAACCAAAGAGTAAATGATAAGTGAACCTACTCTTTTATTGCATTCATTGAAGAAGGAAGGTAGCCGTCCTTTCTTCAATTAATCTAACAGGAGCCCAGCGAGAAGGTGAAGTGCTTACCCTCCAACGCGATCCACCGCCGCTTCCTCTGACCATTCCCTGTCTGTTTACGGTTTCGGGACCTTGTCAGAGGAGCAGCGGCGGATCGCTTTGGAGGGTAAGCTCTTCACCTTCCTGCCTGGCTCCTGTTAGATTAATTGAAGAACGAGAGGTTATCCACATTACAGCTGGATAAAGACCGATGTAACGAGAGGTGAAGTAATTCATGTCCCCTTCACTGTGCAGTGCCAGTAACTTAAAAGCACAATCCCGGGGTTAGACAGAACCACAGCTGGTCTGATTGACAGAACTGGAAAGGTTCACGTACCCAGGTGGTAGTTGCCCCGCGGTGTTCTTGACGAGGCCTGGTCATGTCATCAGCGCTCTGCCCTTGGGGTGATGAAGGTTGATCTCTCGGGAGGTGAGGAGTCTGGATATTTCAGCATAAAGTCCCGGAGTGACCTTCTCTCCGAGGGCTCTGGTCTCTGATTGGAGTTTCACCACCCTGGTAATGTAAAGGAACATTGAAACCATCTCTGTTTTCTACTACCTTCTCTCTCCTGAAGGACTTACAGACATAGATCCCTCGCTGGGTGGTTTCCTCTCTGCTGCTGTAACATATTGGTTATTTGCATGCACAGCAGCAGACAAGTGGCTTTGGTAGCGCCATCAGTCATTGTCCATGACACCCCCCTTACAGCTTTAAATAATGGCCGGTAACCAAAGTGGCAGCACTGAAGGAGAAGGCTAGCAAGGGATGGGGGTTCTGTATATCAATGGGGGGTGATTAACCTGTAAAGACTTCCCTTTAAATAACTTTATCCATACTAATTACACGTTCAGGCTCCTCCTACACAATGTTGGGTTTATAAGGAGAAGAATGACAATACAGTAACAATGTAGCAGACTTGTTACCAAAGAACACACTATACAGTCTCAGTATAAAATAGCAACTAATCCACCAATTAAACAGTCATTCCCGAATTCCCTGGATAGTAGGCGGAGACATGCAAAGTTTAATCCTTAATGTCCCTGTGGCCATGCACATGTCCAGAACCGCTGACATTAGGCAACAAGTACCCTCTGGGTGTTTGGAAATAACTACAATTCCCAGCATTCCCCTATAAGCACTTTTCAGCCAGTTGTACCAAAACATCTGTACAATTACTGGTTGCTAATTTCTGGTCAAAAATATACAGAGACATTTTTTTTCTTGCAGACGTGATGCGTTACAATCTTGGCATTTCCCCCCAATAAAAACGTCATTATCTTACCACATCCTATGAGCCATTGAGCCAAAATCCACAAAAAGCTCATTGAAATCTCTGAAGAAATCTCAAAAAAACCAAAGATGTCATTAGAAGGGGCTGCTCCGGGGCCAAGGAAAACCCAAAATCAAATCTGGGGGGGCCACCAAAAGGGTAACCAATGTTTTCAATCATCTTCCTCCTCCTCCTCTCATCCTCCATGTCATTCCACCAAAGAATGGGTCCTGAAACAACAGTGGGCATTTACAAAACCCGTCATATATCTGTATACAGATTGTAACAGGCTTTAGTTGTCCTTTACAGAATGTTATTTGTTTAGAGATTCCTATTATTAAATTATGTAAAAGAAACCATTGGAAAGAGCCTTTCAATAAAAACGTGCTATGAATTAGCCTCAACCAATCAGAGAGACCTTTTTACTGGTCTAGGACATCTTATTGGCTTCTTCAGATTAACAACACATTTTAATGAATAAGTAAAAATTATTGATTAGGTCTGTGTGTCCAGCCGTAAAGTTGGGGGCCCATGGAACCAGTCTGTTTTCAATTATTAGATTTTATTATAGCAATATTATCAGGAATGAGGGTGTTTTATGATATTGCTTACAAATATGGCCTGCCTTTGTTGAACTACAACTCCCATCATTCCCCGACAACACCCACAACAAATATTTCGAGGCTTGGGGGACCCAGTGGGTATGTAAAGGATTAATACAATGCTGGGGAGCCGCAGGTTGTAAAGGGTTTACAAGGCTTGGGGAGCCCGCGGGTAGTAAAGTTATTCCGAGGCTTGTGGAGCCCAGTGGGGTATGGTAAGGGTTTTACGAGGCTTGGGAGCCCAGTGGGTATGTAAAGGATTAATACAGGCTTGGGAGCTCGGCGGGTATGCAAAGGGTTAAATACAAGGCTGGGGGAGCCCGTCGGGAATGTAAAGGATTAATACGACTGGGGACCCGTCGGGTATGTAAAGGGTTACTACAAAGGCTTGGGGACCCGGCGGGTATGTAAAGGGTTTATTACAAGGCTGTGGAGCGGCGGGTATGTAAAGGGTATTACAAAGGCTTGGGGAGCCCGCGGTATGTAAGGTTATTACAAGGCTTGGGGAGCCCGGCGGGTATGTAAAGGGTTATTACAAGGCTGGGGGAGCCCAGTGGGTATGTAAAGGGTTAATACAAGGCTGGGGGAGCCCGTCGGGTATGTAAGGTTACTACAGGCTTGGGAGCCCGGCGGGTATGTAAGGGTTAATACAAGGCTTGGGAGCCTGGCGGGTATGTAAGTAATACAAGCCTGGGGGAGCCAGGCGGGTATATAAAGGGTTATTACAAAGGCTGGGGGAGCCCAGTGGGTATGTAAGGGTTAATACGAGGCTGGGGGAGCCCGGTGGGTATGTAAGGTTTATTCAAGGCTTGGGGGCCCAGTGGGTATGTAAGGTTTTTACAAGCTTGGGAGCCCAGTGGTGTAAAGGGTTAATACGAGGCTGGGGGAGCCCGGCGGGTATGTAAGGTTAATACAAGGCTTGGGGAGCCCGGCGGTAGTAAAGGGTTATTACAAGCTTGGGAGCCCAGTGGGTATGTAAAGGGTTTATTACAAGGCTTGGGAGCCCGTGGGTATGTAAAGGGTTAATACGAGCTGGGGGAGCCCGGCGGGTATGTAAAGGTTAATACAAGGCTTGGGGAGCCCGGCGGTAGTGTAAAGGGTTAATACAAGGCTTGGGGAGCCCGGCGGGTAGTTAAAGGGTTATTACAAGGCTTGGGGAGCCCAGTGGTATGTAAAGGGTTAATACGAGGCTGGGGACCCGCGGGTATGTAAGGTTAATACGAGGCTGTGGAGCCCAGTGGGTATGTAAAGGGTTAATACGAGGCTGGGGGCAGGCTCTGAGTTTACAATGCCTGATGGGTAAGTATAAATATGTAGGAGGTCTCTGTGGCAGCAGGAGTACGAGTGGTCAGGTTGCCATGGGGATATGGTGGGGGTCTGGTTTGCCTGGAGATAGAAGGTCTTACCTTCTCCCTCCAGGTTCAAGAATCTTCTGAGCAGATCAAACAGACTCATGTCCCTGTCACCCTCTCACAGCAACTGAACTTCCTCACTTCCGGAAACCCACTTTTCCCACTTCCCCCGCCCGCTGGCCTATCACAAAGATCCGTCGCCATAAGTTTACTGGGCGAGCCTAATAGTTATTGAATAGCTCCACCCCGACCCAGCCATGACCCCTCCCTACCGTGAGGTGTGTTAGAGACTAGTACTTCCGCCTTCTCATCGCACTGCGCAGTCTCACTTCGTCTGTGTGGGCGGGCATAGGATTAAACACGTGGTGTTGCATTCACCAGCTGGATAGATGGTGTGATTGGTCAATCCGCCCTAAAACGATAACAATCGTATCATGCTAGAATATGTTTATATACACCACACTGATTGCACATTGGCCATACACTAGGCGACATTGTAGATTAACATTTGTCTATAGTACGAACGGCCCTGCTCTGTGATTGGACAGCGCCGGGCGGTTCGCACTATCTATACGGTGATTTAATATGGGAAATCTCAAACGTTTCCTAAATCCCGTGCAGAACGATTTTACCCACAATCCGCCTGACCGAGACTTTACCTGCCGGCCATAACCAGATATTTATAAATACGGCGTCAGGTGTGACGCCTCCATCGTGTTACGGGAGAGTTCTGTTACTATAAGGCAATATTAAAAAAAAACAAAAACGATTTTATCGGAAAGTTACAATTCCTCGTCGCCATCGTATATTAGTCGTACGGACATACAATACCTCGTGGTAGTAGACTAGCGCAATGGTATTTTAAAGGCAATCGTAATTGACCGTTATTGTAAATGAACTATCGTTAAAGGCACGGTATCACAAATAGTAATACTGTGCCTTAAGAAAATGGGCCATATGACTCATACCTACTGCCTAGACCAGACCTGGAGTCTTATCGTTGTTCTGTAGGCATTGGTGTTTCCCATAGGTATCTTAGGGCGGTATTTATAAAACTTTATATAACAATTTTTTTTACACGGTGGTGGTTAACCATTAGTAGCCATTAACAGGGTCGGCATTGGTACCACCCTGCACCGTCCATTCATTATCGGAGAATAGACGTCAATGTACCACTCCACAGTATCCATTTACTACCGGGAGTAGCCTTCATTGTACCACCCAATACAGTTTATTCATTACCGGGAAGTAGCCATCAATTTATCCCTCCTACGTACCACCCTGCACTGTCCATTTAGCTGATTTGATGTTGCCCCTTGCTAGTGCAATGGGAATAGTAAGTGATTCCCCTAATAGAAGCGTTATGGTCCAGCACAGCCATGGGGTTTGATTCATTTGCTCAGTAGAGATCTGAGCATGTTTGACCCATCCAACAGCCAACCAGTAGGAATTACTGTTAGGAACATTCAAGGTAGGGTGCATTCTGGAAGAAGGACCTTATAGAACCGGAAATGACAGCAGGGATGGCAAGATTTTTCAGAACTGAAAGAATAAGTTATCGTAATTTAAGCTAAGAATTTAAAAAAAAATTCCCACTGAAATCTCCCTTTAAGAGGGCATGTCCACCCCACCAACTAAAATTTGCCCCACTGAGTAGTGTTAAAGGGCCTTACCTTTCTCTTCTGCTTCATATCGTTGTCCTGCAGGTCTGATGAAAGTCCAGAAAATGAAGAGCAGGATCCTCTGTGTCTGTAATGCCAAGTTGCAATTCGCTAAATCAGCTCCTAAAGGTACTTACCTGCCCTCGTTCCCTCTACTGCTCTTCCGCACAAAAGCAGCAGAAGAGGCCGGACCAGTAGATGGGTCAGTGATTGGCCGAGTCTCAGCCAATCACAGGCATGGCTGATGGTTCTGGCCCCTTCTGCTGTTCCGTGCAGAAGCTAGCAGAAGAGGCAAGGAGCGAGGGAACTGGTAAGTACCTTTATGATCCGAATTAGAGAATTTATACCTAGTAAGGTCTAGGTTGTAAGGGGGGAATTTCTTACAACTTATTCATTTTCTTTTCCTACCTGAGTATATGTAAACAAGCAATTAGAAAAGACTGAAGGACTTCTCATAGGTACATATATTTCAAATATCCTTATATTTTACAGTAGGGGATACATTATCCCTTATAATACATGAATGGTACCCAGAGTTCCCTGTATAACTCAGTCTGTGTCCTTGTACCTTTATATAGACACAGAACTCCTCAGTGACTTCTAATATCCTTATAATTTACAGTAGGGATACATTATCCCTTATAATACATTAGTGGTACCCAGAGTTCCCTGTATAACTCAGTCTGTGTCCTTGTACCTTTATATACACAGAACTTAGTGACTTCTAATATCCTATAATTTACAGTAGGGGATACATTATCCTTATAATACATGAGTGGTACCCAGAGTTCCCTGTATAACTCAGTCTGTGTACTTGTACCTTTATATAGACACAGAACTCCTTAGTGACTTCTAATATCCTTACAGTAGGGGATACATTATCCCTTATAATACATTAGTGGTACCCAGAGTTCCCTGTATAACTCAGTCTGTGTCCTTGTACCTTTATATAGACACAGAACTTAGTGACTTCTAATATCCTTATAATTTACAGTAGGGGATACATTATCCTTATAATACATGAGTGGTACCCAGAGTTCCCTGTATAACTCAGTCTGTGTCCTTGTACCTTTATATGGACACAGAACTCCTTAGTGACTTCTAATATCCTTATAATTTACAGTAGGGGATACATTATCCCTTATAATACATGAGTGGTACCCAGAGTTCCCTGTATCAGTCTGTGTCCTTGTACCTTTATATAGACACAGACACTCCTCAGTGACTTCTAATATCCTTATAATTTACAGTAGGGGATACATTATCCTTATAATACATGAGTGGTACCCAGAGTTCCATGTATAACTCAGTCTGTGTCCTTGTACCTTTATATAGACACAGAACTCCTTAGTGACTTCTAATAGCCTTATAATTTACAGTAGGGGATACTTATCCCTTATAATACATGAGTGGTACCCAGAGTTCCCTGTATAACTCAGTCTGTGTCCTTGTCCTTTATATAGACACAGAACTCCTCAGTGACTTCTAATATCATTATAATTTACAGTAGGGGATACTTATCCCTTATAATACATGAGTGGTACCCAAGAGTTCCCTGTATAACTCAGTCTGTGTCCTTGTACCTTTATATAGACCAGAACTCCTCAGTGACTTCAATATCCTTAAATTTACAGTAGGGGATTATTATCCCTATAATACATGAGTGGTACCCAGAGTTCCCTGTATAACTCAGTCTGTGTCCTTGTACCTGTATATAGACCAGAACTCCTTTACCCCTTGTGATGGGTTAGGTCGCACTATCACGCACGGCCGTGTATGCAGATTTTGCTGTTTGTGGTGTTAGGTGCAATGCGATCCTGTACACACCTTTCTAATTGGAACGCATGTGATACGTACAAAAAGTCGCGCACGGCGCGTGTTCCATAACGGATCAGAGTGCTGCGCACACAGCGTGAACTCTCCAATAGCAGCACCGAGAAAGCGATTGGAGCTGGAGAACTGCGCGGAGGGGGTAATAAAGGAAATCGGAGTCCGTACAGAAATGCAGCTGTGTTTTCTGTTTTAATATATAAGACATTTATCCATTAAATTTACACACGTACAAAAAAAACACATCAACTAATCATACATGGAGGTTTCATATAGCAATCCACTCTAAGTATACAGAGAGCGCTCGGACATAGAGGGGCTGGTCCATCCCCCTCTGTTACCTCTGTCAAAAAGAGGTAAAAAATAATATAATAAATAATTGGAAATATCAGGGGGGAAATAAAGACCATCCCCCTCCCAAACTGCAAACGGTTTATGATCAGAACTGGGGGAAAAATGAAAGAAAAAAATAACCAAAGATCAAATTCTATATTACATATAATAACGAGGAGGGCGCCATAGGCCCTAGAGGGGACATGATTCTGTTTGGATTTTTTGACTGTGTGGGCTGCCGACTTGGGAAACCTCTCCAGGAGCTGCGGGTTTTAGTTGCTTCCCCAACTATAGCTGCTGTAAGCGGATTTGCTGGCTTGGGATTTCTGTGTCATAGAGGCCCCTTGATTCCGCTGTCCGGCGCCACTCTGTGGAGAGATGAAAAATGCGTCCGTTTATATTGCTCCGCCTACGACCTACCAGTCCAAACCAATATCCTGTGGTCCTGCCTCTATATGGCAACCAATACGGCAGCCAATCAAGGTTTATTTCTAAATGTACTTGGGTTCTCTATGTACATATCGTCAAAACGTGTGATATTTCCAGTTATGAATAAACAGAAACAAATCTGGTCTTTGATGACCTTTAATGTTCATGGAGAACAATTTTCTGGATGTAGAAATCCCTGGCGTTGAACAGGTTAAGGGATCTATTTTTTCCCTGAAAGTGTACAATTGGACTGAGTGTTCTAACCTTGCGTTGCCCAATAGTTTAGTGCAGGATAAAGTTAGCCCCTCATGCTGGCTGCTATCCGGACCAATAGCCCTTCCAATCGTCCAACCAAACCCCCCGATTCTGGACAGAGCTGTCGTGCAAGTTCTTGAGGCTTATTTTCTGAGTTAACCCTAACCCTACACTCTGATTGGTCAATTTGCTACTGAAGGGATTTTATCATTTGCATTTCCAGTTTTCCACTTGACCCCCCCACCACCACCATCGATTTCCAGGAAACTAGACCTAAAGGAAAGTTAAACCTAAACATTATAATGACTAATCAGAGATAGTGTGGCTAGAAGGATAAAGACTGTATTGTGCATCTCTGGTTAGGAATGGTAAGATGTTCAATGAGCAGTTTCCCATATTACAAGCTTAGAAACAGGCTGTTTTGGCCCTTCTCCTTTTCGGGTGAACACATCCTTTAAATCAACAGACATTAATTTATCAATTTTTTCTCAATATAACAAACATATCCAGACAATTCATCACTATACAGGGCAATGTTAAATGGAGTCACTAAAAATATCGTCTGGTTCTGGCCGATGGGAACTTTGTGCCAGTTTTAACGGACCGGTCCTCAACATTATTTAACCAGTAAACTTTCCATTCCAGACTCCACACATTGCCATGTAATTTAATAGGAAGGAAGCAGAAAACGAAGACAGGGAGAGGCCATTCAATGCCGCGTGAAAAGGATCCCTCCACCAACACCATTTACCCACTGGGTGAGAGCAGTGAGCGTGTGGGACAACCGCACTTGTGTGTCTGTGTATAAAGGGAGGGCACTCCCCTCAACTGTGATTACCTGATCATCTTGCAGCAGGTGGTAACACAAAATCTGCAAATAGGGCAGCTGATCAAAGTGGCCGATATGCAAAAATAAAGGGACACACATTTAGCATGGATGGGCACCGGGTGGGAAAAAACCCAGCCCATAAAGAGAAGGGGGAAAATAATAGGAACATGAACCAATGGACAATCACGTTGATTGTCACTTCCTGTCCACTGCACCACTCATGTTTCTATTGTACTGAAATATCAGATTTACATGAATTGTGCTGGATACTTGACCTATCTTAGGACGAGGACTTTATCAGTCATTAATTCGCAAGTAAACCCCTCAAATAAAAAAATGTATGTCAGTAAATCACCCTCAAAACTGCAGAAGTTAAATAAATGAGCCGAAATGCTGTTACACCATTTGTGCTTCCTGGATCTCCGATTAGCAGCTGTCAGTCATGAATTTAACAAATGACATCACAGCCAATAACTATTCGCTAGCTGTCTCCTCTGAGCATGTGTGAGCTTGTAAAAGTGCTGGAAAGAGGCTGATACATTTGAGAGGCAGAGAAAGGAGGGATGTATCATTAAGCTGGTTAGCCCTATGCCAACTGGTAGTTTTGGGGGTGATTGACCCATGTATATTTTTCATTTGAGGTGCAAACATGCCCTTTAAACTATGATGTCATGGACACGGAGCCTGACAGCCCATTGTTATCGCTTGTTGTTACGTTGGGTCAGTGAATGGAAATGAACAATCACAATGGACCATTTTCCAGGCTTTAGCTCGGAGCCTGAAGTTACTGAAATATAAACCGTTAAAATAACACATTCTAATACGAGATCCCTTAAAGGAAATAAAGGCAAACTGTAGGGCAGTATAAGGTGGCGTTAACT
Source organism: Hymenochirus boettgeri (assembly GCA_019447015.1). Lineage (NCBI taxonomy): Eukaryota > Metazoa > Chordata > Amphibia > Anura > Pipidae > Hymenochirus > Hymenochirus boettgeri. The sequence continues at coordinate 13,863 of JAACNH010002810.1, forward strand.
GCATTGAGTAGATGGTTAAAATATGCAGATTAAATTCGCCAATTATATAGCCAGTGGGAGGATGAGCTGAGAAACCCAACGCGTTTTTCTCACCCGGTCTCCATTCATTGGTGCCCTCCGCCAGTTTACCTGAGCATCCTGCTGAAGATGGTGGTGCAGAATTTGGGAGTGGGGCTGCTGGTGTGGGGCCAGAATGTGCATGAAAGAGCTGGAGGTAAGCAGCTGCTGTGGCAGGGTTGATGGGCCCCCCCACTTCCAAGGGCCAGGGCAGATTGAACGATGTAGCCGGTGTGCCCGTGTGAAATCCCTGCTTCTCAAATGATTGCTAAAGGGAAAAAAAAAAAAAGAGATGAGTCACTGACTACTGAAACAACAGCGCCTCTACTGGTCATACACAGGACTGACACCAGCCCTATTGGGTAGTACAGTAAGTCTCCTTTACATAATGTTTACATAACAAACCCATCATAAAACAAATAATTAAAGGGTTGATCAATAAGACTTCCTGGACTTTAAATTGGTAGATTGGCCACGTGTTGCCACGTTATTCTTGCCATTGGATCATTTCTTATTATTGCAGATAATAACTTCCTGCTTCCAGTAGCTTGAGTGACATATCTGACACTCTGCTCCTCCCCTCCAGGGCCATAGCGTCTCACTTACAAAAAAAAAAAAAAAGAACGTTGCCAGAGTGAGAGCTACTAACGCAGAAGACTGGTCACATGGTTACAAGCTGGTGAAAGCAGGAAGTTATTTGCTAAACGTTTTCAGCAATGTAACTTCTCACAAGTTAGATATGTGAACCTGAGTTCATTTTAAAGGTACGACGAAGGGCTTTTATTTAACCCTAACTTGTTCAGAAACCACAATTCTAAGAAAGCAAGGGAGGCAGTACCAGATGTTATCTAACGCCCAGGACATCAGGAATAAACCGCGAAACGAAGATACAGATTTCAAAATAACCACAGTTTTCTATTATTACAATGTTCACCCCCCACAAAAAAGTTGAAATGCAACTTACAGGGAAGTTCAGTGTAATACGTATACCCTTAAGAAAAGAGCAGTCTTTTTTCCATCCTAATGACCTTAACCTGCCCAAATAAATCTTTCCGATATACTGACTCCCCTGTTTGCAGGACCCTAGTAGAGACCGTTATGGTCTTGCCCTTGACCCAGCGGTTGATTCAGTTGCTCAGTAGAGATCTGAGCATCTTTGACCCAGTCTTTCCCCCCTTGGTTTAGACCTACCTGCGTTTTGGAGTAGACAGAGCCCGATATATCAGGAACTCCTGTGTTGCTAGAGGTCACTGACACACCTGTGGGTGGAAGAAAGGTCAGTTGGTGCGTGGGGTGAAGCAAAAGGGAAAAAGAAAGAGGGGGAGGAGGGTTCTGACACCTAACCTGACATAGGAGAAAGCTCCATCTAGGGAAATCTATGGCCAAGTATAGCAAGGGATAAGCAGAGGATAATTAGGGTTCTGTTTACATGTCTGAACCGTAACAACCAATCAGTTTTGTATTGTTAACCAAGGGCAGGATATAAACACACCCGATTGGTCCGAGGTTACTGTATGGGCCATGTAACCAATCACAAGAGGTATAAAACGGGTGGGTTTAATAGGCGCAGGCCTTTCCTTACAGGATGGTTCTGGGAGAAGGGGCTTGTGTGTGAAGAAGCAGGGGGGCGAAGCTGGGAGAAGGAAGACACATTAGGGACATAGGAAGAGCAGAATGGATCCAAGACCTGGAAGCAGAAAGACAGATAAGCACTTACCAGCGCCTGTTCCGTTGGTGGCGACAGCAGCAGGTTTGCTCTGAGCAGAAGCCCCACTAAAATGCCCTTACAGAAATCCCCACGCCGGAAACCTGGCCCTGTCCTCCAAAGCCTGTGAACACACAGCCCTCAGCATGAAGGGTCACCACTTAAAAACATGTTGCCAAGAGCCACGATCAGCCACAAGCCGTGCCACCTGTTACCCCAGCGTACAAAGCGTGGATCCTGGCGCACGGAGCCGCATGTGGGCAGGTGGGGTGGCTGCAGTCGATAGAAAGGTCTGCATGCGTGTTAAAGGGGCTGCAGCCAGACCGGGTCCCCTGACTTATGAGCCTCTCCTTTTGGGAAAGCTGGGATCCCAATGAGAGGATTTACACACAGCTTCCCACCTGCTGCTGCTCAAGCCACCAGGGGGAGTAGACGCTCCACTGCAGGAAAGGGGGGAGAGAAAGAGGGTGAAGGAGTGAGTGGGGGCGCCCGAGTGATCAGCCAAAAGGAGTGTAGGAGGCTTTATGGCTCATGACGAGAGGATGGGAGGAGTTAGGACATCAGGGGGAGGGAAGAGGGTCACATCTAAATCAATATAAAACCAAACAAAATCCAATTCCCTACATTAGACACAAGAGGTGACCAGGCTGGTTTGTTGTGTTGGTCCCCAAATAAAACTGGATCATTCCAAACAGTTTGCTAAAGTCATGAATAATGTTTTCCCACTCCAGTGTTCCATTGTGATCACTGGATAAATAATCGCCTCTGCCCTGCAAGCACTATGTCCGCTCCCGCAACAAAATGCACATAAATATCTGAAATATTCCATCAGTGCTGCTTTCATAGAAAAAAAAAAAAAAAGTAAAAGGGCCCAACTCAGATCCAAGAATTATAGAACAGGGAAAACAATGTTAGACAGGCAGACAGCAGGAATTCTGTATAAAAGATGTATTTTTCCGCCTCGTATATGCACACCTCCTGCATGGGCGTGGCAGTAACTAAGCCTTCTGATTGGGGCATGGCAGTACTAATTCTCCTGCATGGGGCGTGGCGGTAACTACCTTCTGATTGGGGAATGGCCGTAACTAATTCTCCTGCATGGGGCTTGGCGGTAACTAAGCCTTCTGATTGGGGCATGGCAGTAACTAATTCTCCTGCATGGGGCGTGGCAGTAACAAGCCTTCTGATTGGGGCATGGCAGTAACATTCTCCTGCATGGGGCGTGGCAGTAACTAAGCCTCCTGCATAGGGCGAGGCTAACTAATCCTCCTGCATAGGGAAAGCAGTAACGAAGCCTCCTGAACGGGGCGTGGCATTAACGAAGCCTCCTGCATGGGGCGTGGCAGTAACTAATCCTCCTGCATAGGGCGAGGCAGTAACGAAGCCTCCTGCACGGGGTGTGGCAGTAACTAAGCCTTCTGATTGGGCATGGCAGTAACTAATTCTCCTGCATGGGCGTGCAGTAACTAACCTTCTGATTGGGGCATGGCAGTAACTAATTCTCCCTGCATGGGCAGGCAGTAACTAATCCCCTGCATAGGGCGAGGCAGTACCGAAGCCTCCTGCACGGGGCGTGGCAGTAACGAAACCTCCTGCATGGGGCGTGGCAGTACGAAGCCTCCTGCATGGGGCGTGGCAGTAACGAAGCCTCCTGCACGGGGCGTGGCAGCGTTACTGCCTCGCCCTATGCAGGAGGATTAGTTACTGCCACGCCCCGTGCAGGAGGCTTCGTTACTGCCACGCCCCATGCAGGAGGCTTCGTTACTGCCACGCCCCATGCAGGAGGTTTCGTTACTGCCACGCCCCGTGCAGGAGGCTTCGTTACTGCCTCGCCCTATGCAGGAGGATTATTTACTACTGCCTCGCCCCTGCAGGAGAATTAGTTACTCCATGCCCCCAATCAGAAGGCTTAGTTACTGCCACGCCCCTGCAGGAGAATTAGTTACTGCCATGCCCCAATCAGAAGGCTAGTTACTGCCACACCCCGTGCAGGAGGCTTCGTTACTGCCTCGCCCTATGCAGGAGGATTAGTTACTGCCACGCCCCATGCAGGAGCTTCGTTACTACTGCCACGCCCCTTTCAGAGGCTTCGTTACTGCCTTTCCCTGCAGGAGGATTAGTTACTTGCCTCGCCCCTATGCAGGAGGCTTAGTTACTGCCACGCCCCTGCAGGAAAATTTTATACTGCCATGCCCCAATCAGAAGGCTTAGTTACTGCCACGCCCATGCAGGAGAATTAGTTACTGCCATGCCCCAATCAGAAGGCTTAGTTACCGCCACGCCCCCATGCAGGAGAATTAGTTACGCCATCCCCAATCAGAAGGCTTAGTTACCCGCCACGCCCCATGCAGGAGAATTAGTTACTGCCATGCCCCAATCAGAAGGCTTAGTTACTGCCACGCCCCATGCAGGAGGTGTGCATATACGAGGCGGAAAAATACACTCTTTTATACAGAATTCCTGCTGTCCCTCTCTAACATTGTTTTCCCTGTTCTATATATTCTTGGATCGAGTTGGGCCTTTTACTTTTTTTTTTTTTTTCTATGAAAGCACACTGATGGAATATTTCAGATATTTATGTGCATGTTTTGTGCGGGAGCGGACATAGTGCTTGCAGGGCAAGGGCGAATTATTTATCCAGTGATCACAATGAACACTGGAGTGGGAAAACATTATCATTGACTTTAGCAAACTGTTGGGAATGATCCAGTTTTATTTGGGACCAACACTAAACAAACCAGCCTTGGTCACCTCTTGTAGTCTAATGTAGGGAATTGGATTTTGTTTGGTTTTATATTGATTTAGATGTGACCCTCTTCCCTCCCCCTGATGTCCTAACTCCTCCCATCCTCCTCTGTCTCATGAGCCATAAAGCCTCCTACACCTCCTTTTGCTGATCACTCGGCGCCCCCACTCTACTACTCCTTCACCCCTTTCTCTCCCCCCTTTCCCTGCAGTGGAGCGTCTACTCCCCCTGGTGGCTTGAGCAGCAGCAGGTGGGAAGCTGGTGTAAATCCTCTCATTGGGATCCCAGCTTTCCCCAAAAGGAGAGGCTCATAGTCAGGGGACCCGGTCTGGCTGCAGCCCCTTTAACACGCATGCAGACCTTTCTATCGACTGCAGCCACCCCACCTCCCACTGCGGCTCCGTGCGCCAGGATCCACGCTTTGTACGCTGGGGTAACAGGTGGCACGGGCTTGTGGCTGATCGTGGCTCTTGGCAACATGTTTAAGTAAGTGGTTGACCCTTCCTATGCTGAGGGCTGTGTCTGTTCACAGGCTTTGAGGACATGGGCCAGGTTTCCGGCGTGGGGATTTCTGTAAGGGTGCATTTAGTGGGGCTTCTGCTCAGAGCAAACCTGCTGCTGTCGCCACCAACGGAACAGGCGCTGGTAAGTGCTTATCTTCTTTCTGCTTCCAGGTCTTGGATCCATCCTCTCTTCCTATGTCCCTAATGTGTCTTCCTTCTCCCGCTTTCCCCCCCCTGCTTCTTCACACAAAGCCCCTTCTCCCAGAACCATCCTGTAAGGAAAGGCCGGCCTGCCTATTAAACTCCACCCGTTTTATACCTCTTTGTGATTGGTTTACATGGCCCATACAGTAACCTCGGACCAATCGGGTGGTTTATATCCTGCCCTTGGTTAACAACTACAAACTGATTGGTTGTTACGGTTCAGACATGTAAACAGAACCCTAATTATCCTCTGCTTATCCCTGCTATACTTGGCCATAGATTTCCCTAGATGGAGCTTTCTCCTATGTCAGGTTAGGTGTCAGACCCCCTCCTCCCCTCTTTCTTTTTCCCTTTTGCTTCACCCCACCAACTGACCTTCTCTTCCACCCACAGGTGTGTCAGTGACCTCTAGCAACACAGGAGTTCCTGATATATCGGGCTCTGTCTACTCCAAAACGCAGGTAGGTCTAAACCAAGGGGGAAAGACTGGGTCAAAGATGCTCAGATCTCTACTGAGCAACTGAATCAACCGCTGGGTCAAGGCAAGACCATAACGGTCTCTACTAGGGGCCTGCAAACAGGGGAGTCAGTATATCGGAAAGATTTATTTGGGCAGGTTAGGTCATTAGGATGGAAAAAGACTGCTCTTTTTCTAAGGGTATACGTATTCACCTGAACTTCCCCTGTAAGTTGCATTTCAACTTTTTTTGTGGGGGTGAACATTGTAATAATAGAAACACTGTGGTTATTTTTGAAATCTGTATCTTCGTTTCTCGCTGTTTATTCCTGATGTCCCTGGGCGTTAGATAACATCTGGTACTGCCTCCCTTGCTTTCTAGAATTTGTGTTTCTGAACAAGTTAGGGTTAAATAAAGCCCTCCGTCGTACCTTTAAATGAACTCAGGTTCACATATCTAACTTGTGAGAAGTTACATTGCTGAAAACGTTTAGCAATATAACTTCCTGCTTTCACCAGCTTGTAACCATGTGACCAGTCTTCTGCGTTAGTAGCTCTCACTCTGCAACGTTCTTTTTTTTTTTTTTTAGTGCACGCTATGGCCCTGGAGGGGAGGAGCAAGTGTCAGATAATGTCACTCAAGCTACTGGAAGCAGGAAGTTATTATCTGCAAATAAGAAATGATCCAATGGCCAAGACTAACGTGGCAACACGTGGCCAATCTACCAATTTAAATGTCCAGGAAGTTCTTATTGATCAACCCTTTAATTATTTTTTTATGATGGGTTTGTTATTAAACATTATGTAAAGGAGACTTACTGTACTACCCATAGGCTGTGTCAGTCCTGTGTATGACCAGTAGAGGCGCTGTTGCTTTCAGTAGTCAGTGACTCATCTCTGTTTTTTTTTTTTCCCTTTAGCAATCATTTGAGAAGCAGGGATTTCACACGGGCACACCGGCTACATCGTTCAATCTGCCCTCGGCCCTTGGAAGTGGGGGGCCCATCAACCCTGCCACAGCAGCTGCTTACCCCCAGCTCCTTTCATGCACATTCTGGCCCCACACCAGCAGCCCCACTCCCAAATTCTGCACCACCATCTTCAGCAGGATGCTCAGGTAAACCTGGCGGAGGGCACCAATGAATGGAGACCGGTGAGAAAAACGCGTTGGGTTTCTCCCCACTCACATCCCCTGGCTATATAATTGGCGAACTTTAATCTGCATTTTTTAACCATCTACTCAATGCTAGTTACGCCACCTTATACTGCCCTACAGTTTGCATTTTATTTCCTTAAAGGGATCTCGTATTAGAATGTTTATTTTAACGGGTTTTATTTCAGTAACTTCAGGCTCCGAGCTAAAGCCTGGAAAGTTCCATTGTGATCTGTCATTTCCATTCACTGACCCAACGTAACAACAAGCGATACAATGTGCTTGTCAGGCTCCGTGTCCATGACATCATAGTTTAAAGGGCATGTTTGCACCTCAAATGAAAAATTATACATGGGTCATCACCCCCAAAACTACCAGTTAGGCATAGGGCTAACCAGCTTAATGATACTCCCCTCCCTTTCTCTGCCTCAAATGTATCAGCCTCTTCTCCAAGCACTTTTACAAGCTCACACATGCTCAGAGGAGACAGCTAGCGAATAGTTATTGGCTGTGATGTCATTTGTTAAATTCATGACTGACAGCTGCTAATCGGAAGATCCAGGAAGCCACAAATGGTGTTAACAGCATTTCGGCTCATTTATTTAACTTCTGCAGTTTTGAGGGTGATTTACTGACATACATTTTTTTATTTGAGGGGTTTACTTGCGAATTAATGACTGATAAAGTCCTCGTCCTAAGATAGGTCAATGTATCCACCACACAATTCATGTAAATCTGATATTTCAGTACAATAGAAACATGAGTGGTGCAGTGGACAGGAAGTGACATCATACAGTGATTGTCCATTGGTTCATGTCCTATATTTTCCCCTTCTCTTTATGGGCTGGGTTTTTTCCCACCCGGTGCCCATCCATGCTAAATGTGTGTCCCTTTATTTTGCATATCCGGCCACTTTGCATCAGCTGCCCTATTTGCAGATTTTGTGTTACCACCTGCTGCAAGAGTGATCAGTAATCACAGTTGAGGGAGTGCCCTCCCTTTATACACAGACACACAAGTGCGGTTTGTTCCCCAACGCTCACTGCTCTCACCCAGTGGTAAATGGTGTTGTGGAGGGATCCTTTTCACGCGGCATTGAATGGCCTCTCCCTGTCTTCGTTTATTTCTGCTTCCTTCCTATTAAATAACATGGCAATGTGTGGAGTCTGGAATGGAAAGTTTACTGGTTAAATAATGTTGAGGACCGGTCCGTTAAAACTGGCAAAGTTTTCCCATCGGCCAACCAGACGATATTTTTAGTGACTCCATTTATACATTGCCCTGTATAGTGACTGAATTGTCTGGATATGTTTGTTATATTGAGAAAAATTAGGATAAATTAATGTCTGTTGATTTAAAGGATGTGTTCACCCGAAAAGGAGAAGGCCAAAACGCCTGTTTCTAAGCTTGTAATATGGAAACTGCTCATTGAACATCTTACCATTCCTAACCAGAGATGCACAATACAGTCTTTATCCTTCTAGCACCACTATCTCTGATTAGTCATTATAATGTTTTAGGTTTAACTTCTCCTTTAGGTCTAGTTTTCCTGGAAATCGATGGTGTGGTGGTGGGGGTCAAGTGGAAAACTGGAAATGCAAAGATAAAAACCTTCAGTAGCAAATTGACCAATCAGAGTGTAGGGTTAGGGTTAACTCAGAAAATAAGCCTCAAGAACTTGCACTGACAGCTCTGTCCAGAATCGGGGGGTTTGGTTGGACGATTGGAAGGGCTATTGGTCCGGATAGCAGCCAGCATGAGGGGCTAACTTTATCCTGCACAAACTTCTTTGGGCAACGCAAGGTTAGAACACTCAGTCCAATTGTACACTTTTCAGGGAAAAAATAGATCCCTTAACCTGTTCAACGCCAGGGATTTCTACATCCAGAAAATTGTTCCCATGAACATTAAAGGTCATCAAAGACCAGATTGTTTCTGTTTATTCATATACTGGAAATATCACACGTTTTGACGATCTGTACATAGAGAACCCAAGTACATTTAGAAATAAACCTTGATTGGCTGCCGTATTGGTTGCCATATAGGGGCAGGACCACAGGATATTGGTTTGGACTGGTAGGGTCGTAGGCGGAGCAATATAAACGGACGCATTTTTCTTCATCTCTCCACAGAGTGGCGCCGGACAGCGGAATCAAGGGGCCTCTATGACACAGAAATCCCAAGCCAGCAAATCCGCTTACACAGCATCTATAGTTGGGGAAGCAACTAAAACCCGCAGCTCCGGAGAGGTTTCCCAAGTCGGCAGCCCACACAGTCAAAAAATCCAAACAGAATCATGTCCCCTCTAGGGCCTATGGCGCCCTCCTCGTTATTATATATGTAATATAGAATTTGTACTTTGGTTATTTTTTTCTTTCATTTTCCCCCAGTTCTGATCAAAACGTTTGCAGTTTGCGGAGGGGGATGGTCTTTATTTCCCCCCTGATATTTCCATTATTATTATTATTATTATTATTTTTACCTCTTTTTCAGAGGTAACAGAGGGGGGATGGACCAGCCCCTCTATGTCCGCGCTCTCTGTATACTTAGAGTGGATTGCTATAGAAACCTCATTGTATGATTAGTTGATGTGTTTTTTTTGTACTGTGTTAAATTATGGATAAATGTCTTGTATATATAAACAGAAAACACAGCTGCATTTCTGTACGGACTCCGATTCCTTTTATTACCCTCCTCCGCGCAGTTCTCCAGCTCCATCGCTTTCTCGGTTGCTATTGAGAGTTCACGCTGTGTGCGCAGCACCTGATCCGTTATTGGAACACGCGCGTGCGCGACTTTTTGTACGTATCACATGCGTTCCAATAGAAAGGTGTGTACAGGATCGCATTGCACCTAACACCACAAACAGCAAAATCCTGCATACACGGCCGTGCGTGATAGTGCGACCTAACCCATCACAAGGGTAAAGAGTTTCTGTGTCTATATACAGGTAAAAGGACACAGACTGAGTTATACAGGGAACTCTGGGTACCACTCATGTATTATAAGGGATAATATATCCCCTACTGTAAATTTAAGGATATTAGAAGTCACTGAGGAGTTCTGTGTCATATAAAGGTACAAGGACACAGACTGAGTTATACAGGGAACTCTGGGTACCACTCTGATTAAAGGGATAAGTATCCCCTACTGTAAATTATAATGATATTAGAAGTCACTGAGGAGTTCTGTGTCTATATAAAGGTACAAGGACACGACTGAGTTATCAGGGAACTCTGGGTACCACTCATGTATTTAAGGGATAATGTATCCCTACTGTAATTATAAGGCTATTAGAAGTCACTAAGGAGTTCTGTGTCTAATAAAGGTACAAGGACACAGACTGAGTTATACATGGAACTCTGGGTACCACTCATGTATTATAAGGATAATGTATCCCCTACTGTAAATTATAGGATTTAGAAGTCACGAGAGAGTTCTGTGTCTATATAAGGTACAAGGACACAGACTGAGTTTAACAGGGAACTCTGGGTACCACTCATGTATTATAAGGGATAATGTATCCCCTACTGTAAATTATAAGGATATTAGAAGTCACTAAGGAGTTCTGTGTCCATATAAAGGTACAAGGACACAGACTGAGTTTTACAGGGAACTCTGGGTACCACTCATGTATTATAAGGATAATGTATCCCCTACTGTAAATTATAAGGATATTAGAAGTCACTAAGTTCTGTGTCTATATAAAGGTACAAGGACACAGACTGAGTTATACAGGGAACTCTGGGTACCACTAATGTATTATAAGGGATAATGTATCCCCTACTGTAAGATATTAGAAGTCACTAGGAGTTCTGTGTCTATATAAAGGTACAAGTAACCAGACTGAGTATACAGGGAACTCTGGGTACCACTCATGTATTATAAGGATAATGTATCCCCTACTGTAAATTATAAGGATATTAGAAGTCACTAAGTTCTGTGTCTATATAAAGGACAAGGACACAGACTGAGTTATACAGGGAACTCTGGGTACCACTAATGTATTATAAGGGATAATGTATCCCCTACTGTAAATTATAAGGATATTAGAAGTCACTGAGGAGTTCTGTGTCTATATAAAGGTACAAGGACACAGACTGAGTTATACAGGGAACTCTGGGTACCATTCATGTATTATAGGGATAATGTATCCCCTACTGTAAAATATAAGATATTTGAAATATATGTACCTATGAGAAGTCCTTCAGTCTTTCTAATTGCTTGTTTACATATACTCAGTGTAGGAAAGAAATGGAATAAGTTTGTAAGAAATTCCCCCCCCTTACAACCTAGACCTTACTAGGTATAAATTCTCTAATTCGGATCATAAAGGTACAGTCAGTCCTGTTCGCCATCCGGCTCCTTGCCCTCTCTCTGCTACGCTTCTCACGGAACGCAGAAGGGGCCAGACCATCAGCCATTGCTTTCTGTGAGCTGCCTCACTGACCACATCCGACTGCAGTCCTCTAGTCTTGTTGTGCTTTGTGCGAAGAGCAGTAGAGGGAACGAGGGCAGGTAAGTACCTTTAGGAGCTGATTTAGCGAATTGCAACTTGGCATTACAGACACGAGGATCCTGCTCTTCATTTTTCTGGACTTTCATCAGACCCTGCAGGACAACGATATGAAGCAGAAGAGAAAGGTAAGGCCCTTTTAACACTACTCAGTGGGGCAAATTTTAGTTGGTGGGGTGGACATGCCCTCTAAAGGGAGATTTCAGTGGGAATTTTTTTTTAAATTCTTAGCTTAAATTACGCATACCTAATTATTTCTCATGTTCTGAAAAATCTTGCCATTCCCTGCTGTCATTTCCGGTTCTATAATGGTCCTTCTTCCCAGAATGCACCCTACCTTGGAATGTTCCTAACAGTAATTCCTACTGGTTGGCTGTTGGATGGGTCAAACATGCTCAGATCTCTACTGAGCAAATGAATCAACCCAATGGCTTGCTGGACCATAACGCTTTCTATTAGGGGAATCACTTTTTCTTATTCCCATTGCACTAGCAAGGGGCAACATCAAATCAGCTAAATGGACAGTGCAGGGTGGTACGTAGGAGGGATAAATTGATGGCTACTTCCCGGTAATGAATAAACTTTATTGGGTGGTACAATGAAGGCTACTCCCGGTAGTAAATGGATACTGTGGAGTGGTACATTGACGTCTATTCTCCGATAATGAATGGACGGTGCAGGGTGGTACAAATGCCGACCCTGTTTAATGGCTACTAATGGTTAACCACCACCGTGTAAAAAAACATTGTTTATAATAAGTTTTATAAATACACACCGCCCTAAGATACCTATGGGAAACACACAATGCCTACAGACAACGATAAGACTCCAGTCTGGTCTAGGCAGTAGGTATGAGTCACTATGGCCCATATTTCTTAAGGCACAGTATTACTATTTTGTGATACCGTGCCTTTAACGATGTTCATTTACAATAACGGTCAATTACGATTGCCTTTAAAATACCATTGCGCTAGTCTACTACCACGAGGTATTGTATGTCCGTACGACTAATATACGATGGCGACCGGGAATTGTAACTTCCGATAAATCGTTTTTTTTTTTTTTTAATATTGCCTTAATAGTAACAGAACTCTCCCGTAACACGATGGAGAGCGTCACACCTGACGCCGTATTATAAATATCTGGTTTGGGCCGGCAGGTAAAGTCTCCGGTCAGGCGGATTGTGGGTAAATCGTTCTGCACGGGATTTAGGAAACGTTTGAGATTTCCCATATTAAATCACCGTATAGATAGTGCGAACCGCCCCGCGCTGTCCAATCACAGAGCAGGGCCCTTCAGTACTTAGACAAATGTCTAATCTATCCAATGTCTGCCTAGTGTATGGCCAATGTGCAATCAGTGTGGTGTATATAAACATATTCTAGCATGATACGATTGTTTCCGTTCTAGGGCGGATTGACCAATCACACCATCTATCCAGCCTGGTAATGCAACACCACGTGTTTAATCCTATAGCCCCGCCCACAAGACGAAGTGAGCTGCGCAGTGCGATGAGAAGGGCGGAAGTACTAGTCTCCTAACACACCTCACGGTAGGGAGGGGTCATGGCTGGGTCGGCGGGTGGAGCTATTCAATAACTATTAGGCTCCGCCCAGTAACTTAGGCGACGGATCTTTGTGATAGGCCAGCGCGGGCGGAAGTGGGAAAAGTGTGTTTCCGGAAGTGAGGAAGTTCAGTTGCTGTGAGAGGGTGACAGGGACATGAGTCTGTTTGATCTGCTCGAAATTCTTTGAACCTGGAGGGAGAGGTAAACCTTCTATCTCCATGCAAACCAGACCCCCCACCTATCCCCATGGCAACCTGACCACCTCGCCCTGCTGCCACAGTACCTCCTACATATTTATACTTACCCATCAGGCATTGTAACTCAGAGCCCTGCCCCCAGCCTCGTATTAACCTTACATACCCACTGGGCTCCCCCACAGCCTGTATTAACCCTTACATACCCGCCGGGCTCCCCCAGCCTCGTATTAACCCTTTACATACCACTGGCTCCCCAAGCCTTGTAATAACCCTTTACTACCCGCCGCTCCCCAAGCCTTGTATTAACCCTTACATACCCGCCGGGCTCCCAACCTTGTATTAACCCTTTACATACCCGCCGGGCTCCCCAGCCTCGTATTAACCCTTTCTACCCACTGGCTCCCCAAGCCTTGTAATAACCCTTTACATACCCATGGGCTCCCCAAGCCTTGTAATAACCCTTTACATACCCGCCGGGCTCCCCAACCTTGTATTAACCCTTTACATACCCCGGCTCCCCCCCTCGTTTAACCCTTTACATACCCACTGGGCTCCCCAAGCCTGTAATAACCCTTACATACCCACTGGGCTCCCCAAGCCTTGTAATAACCCTTACATACCCACCGGGCTCCCCCAGCCTCGTATTAACCCTTTACATACCCACTGGGCTCCCCCAGCCTTGTAATAACCCTTTATACCCCCCTGGCTCCCCAGGCTTGTATAACCTTTACATACCCGCCAGGCTCCCAAGCCTTGTATTAACCCTTTACATACCCGCCGGGCTCCCCAACCTTGTAGTAACCCTTTACATACCCGACGGGCTCCCCCAGCCTGTATTAACCCTTACATACCCCCTGGGCTCCCCCAGCCTTGTAATAACCCTTTACATACCCGCCGGGCTCCCCAAGCCTTGTAATAACCCTTTACATACCCGCGGGCCCTCCCCAACCTTGTATAAACCCTTTACATACCCGCCGGCCCCAAGCCTTGTAATAACCCTTTACAATACCCGCCGGGCTCCCCAGCCTTGTAGTAACCCTTTACATACCCGACGGGCTCCCCCATCCCTCGTATTAATCCTTTACATTCCCGACGGGCTCCCCCAGCCTTGTATTAACCCTTTGCATACCCGCCGAGCTCCCAAGCCTTGTATTAATCCTTACATACCCACTGGGCTCCCCAAGCCTCGTAATAACCCTTACCATACCCACTGGGCTCCACACAGCCTCGTAATAACCCTTTACATACCCCCGGGCTCCCCAAGCCTTGTAACACCCTTTACACTACCTGCCGGGCTCCCCAGCATTGTATTAATCCTTTACTACCCACTGGGTCTCCCCAAGCCTCGAAATAATTTGTTGTGGGTGTTGTCTGGGGAATGATGGGAGTTGTAGTTCAACAAGGCAGGCCATATTTGTAAGCAATATCATAAACCATCATTCCTGATAATATGATATAATATCAAAAATAATGAAAAACAGACTGGTTCCATGGGCCCCAACTTTACGGCTGGACACTACGAACCTATCAATAATATTTTTCTTTTCATTAAAGGTGTTGTTAATCTGAAGAAGCCAATAAGATGTCCTAGACCAGTAAAAGGTCTCATCTGATTGGTTGAGGCTAATTCATAGCACGTTTTTATTGAAAGGCTCTTTCCAATGGTTTCTTACATAATTAAATAAGGAATCTCTAAACAAATAATACTTCTGTAAGGACAACTAAAGCCTGTTACAATCTGTATCAGATATATGACGGTTTTTTAAATGCCCACTGTTGTCAGAGACCCATTCTTTGGTGGAATGACCATGGAGGATGATGAGGAGGAGGAGGAAGATGATGAAAACATTGGTTACCCTTTTGGTGGCCCCCCCCCAGATTTGATTTTGGGTTTTCCTTTGGCCCCGGACCAGCCCTTCTAATGACATCTTTGGTGTTTTGATGATTTCTTCAGAGATTTCAATGAGCTTTTGTGGATTTTGGCTCAATGGCTCATAGGGATCGTGGTAAGATAATGACGTTTTATTGGGGGGAAAATGCCAAGATTGTAACGCATCACGTCTGCAAGAAAATAAATGTCTCTGTATATTTTGACCAGAAATTAGCAACCAGTAATTGTACAGATGTTTTGGTACAACCTGGCTGAAAAGTGCTTATAGGGGAATGTCTGGGAATTGTAGTTTATTTCCAAACACCCAGAGGGCTACTTGTTGCCTAATGTCAGCGGTTCTGGACATGTGCATGGCCACAGGGACATTAAGGATTAACTTTGCATGTCTCCGCCTACTATCCAGGGAATTCGGAATGACTGTTTAATTGTTGGATTAGTTGCTATTTATACTGAGACTGTATGTTGTTCTTTGGAACAAGTCTGCTACATTGTTACGTTTGTCATCTTCCTCCTATAAACCACCATTGTGTAGGAGGAGCCTGAACGTTAATTAGTATTGGATAAAGTTATTTAAAGGGAATGTCTTTTAACGTTAATCACCCCCCACATGATATCAGAACCCCCATCCCTTGCTAGCCCTTCTCCTTCAGTGCTGCCACTTCTGGTTACACGGCCATTATTTAAAGCTGTAAGGGGGGTGTCATGGACAATGACTGATGGCCGATACCAAAGCCACTTGCTCTGCTGTGCATGCAAATAACCAATATGTTACAGCAGCAGAGGGAAACCACCCAGCGAGGGATCTATGTCTGTAAGTCCTTTCAGGAGAAGGTAAGTGTATAGAAACAGAGAGGTTTCAATGTTCCTTTACATTACCAGGTGGTGAAACTCCACTCAGAGACCAGAGCCCTCGGAGAGAAGGTCACTCCGGGACTTTATGCTGAAATATCCAGACTCCTCACCTCCCGAGAGATCAACCTTCATCACCCGGAAGCAGAGCGCTGATGACATGACCAGGCCTCCGTCAAGAACACCGCGGGGCAACTACACCTGGGTACGTCGAACCTTTCCCAGTTCTGTCAATCACAGACCAGCTGTGGTTCCTGTCTACACCCCCGGGATTGCTGCTTTAAGTTACTGGCACTGCACAGTGAAGGGGACATGAATTACCTTCACCTCTTCGTTACACGGTCTTTATCCCAGCTGTAATGTGGATAACCTCTCGTTCTTCAATTAATCTAACAGGACCAGGCAGGAAGGTGAAGAGCTTCCCTCCAACGCGATCCGCCGCTGCCCTCCTGACAAGGTCCCGAAACCGTAAACAGACGGGAATGTCAGAGGAGCCGGCGGTGGATCGCGTTGGAGGGTAAGCACTTCACCTTCTCGCTGGGCTCCTGTTAGATTAATTGAAGAACGGACGGCTACCTTCCTTTCTTCAATGAATGCAATAAAAGATAGGTTCACTTATCATTTACTCTTTGGTTATACTTTGCCTTTTACTTTGACAGCAAGAGATAGCAGGTTCATGTCCCTTACGGATCCCCAGGCAAGACCAAGGTAGGCACCGAACTTTGTAAACATCTAATGATTCAGAGTCGATGTGTAATTCATAGCTGGTTTCCCATCGCACTGTAGATCTGGACTCGGAAGTTTCTTCTCGGGATTGGACACAATTCTGAGACCTTCGGAGCCAAATCTTCTTCATTTTTCCAAAGTGTTTCTGTCATTAAGGTGCTGAGACCCGATGGGGTAAGATTTGTTTTTTTAAAAAAACCATATAGTACAGTTAGTATAGTATAGTCAGTACTGTATAGTATTATAGTGGCAGTACTGTATAGTATAGTATAGTAATAGTGCAGTATATAGTATATATATGCAGTCGTATAGTATAGTATATTTAGTTACTGTATCGTATAGTATAGTGCAGTACGTTGTAATAGTGTCAGTATGTATAGTATAGTAGTACTGTTAGTAGTAGTATGTATATATAGTATATGCAGTACGTATAGTAATCGTACTGTAAATAGTATAGTGCAGTACAGTATAGTATAGTACTGTATAGTATAGTATGTGAGTACGTATAGTGCAGTACAGTATAGTATAGTACGTATATATAACAGTATAGTATAGATAGTACATATAGTAAGTACGTATAGTATAGCATAGTACTGTATAGTATAGTATAGTATAGTACTGTATAGTATAGTATAGTGCTACAGTATAGTATAGTATAGTGCAGTACCGTTAGTTATAGTACAGTATAGTTATAGTACGTATAGTATAGTCATAGTACTGTATAGTTATAGTATAGTGCAGTACATTATAGTATAGACAGTATAGTACAGTACAGTACTGTATAGTATAGTATGTGCAGTACAGTATAGTATAGTACTTGTAAGTTAGTGCGTACGTATAGTATAGTATAGTGCAGTACAGTATAGTTAGAGTATGTATAGTATAGTGCAGTACAGTATAGTATAGTACTGTATAGATAGTTAGTGCAGTACAGTATAGTATAGTAACTGTATAGTATAGTATAGTCATATACGTATAGTAAGTACTGTATAGTATAGTATAATTGGTAGTACGTATAGTATAGTATATGTACTAGTATAGTATAGTGCAGTAACAGTATAGTATGTACGTATAGTATAAGTGCAGTACAGTATAGTATACGTACTGTATAGTATAGTATAGTATAGTACAGTATAGCATAGTGCAGTATAGTATAGTATAGTGCAGACTGTATAGTACAGTATAGTGCAGTACTGTATAGTACAGTAGATAGTGGCAGTACAGTAAGTATAGTGCAGTACGTATAGTATATTACTGTATATATAGTGCAGTACAGTTATAATAGATAGCATAGCAGTATTAATGTCAGTACGTATAGTATAGTACGTATAGTATAATGCAGTACAGTATAGTATAGTACTATAAGTATAGTGCAGTACAGTATAGTATAGTACTGTATAGTATAATGCAGTACAGTATAGTAATAGTACTGTATAGTATATGCAGTACGTATTATTGTATAGTACCGTATAGTGCAGTACAGTATAGTATAGTACTGTATAGTAATATAGTGCAGTACAGTATAGTATAGTGCAGTACAGTACTGTATAGTATAGTATATTACTGTATAGTACAGTAATAATTACTAGTACGTATTTTATAGTACAATATAGTATAGTATTAGTATGGTCAGTATAGTATAGTGCAGTACAGTATAGTATAGTATAGTGCATTAATAGTATAGTGCAGTACAGTATAGTACAGTATAATATGGTATAGTACAGTATAATATGTATAGTCAGTATAGATGGTACAGTATAGTGCAGTACAGTATAGTACAGTAAGTATAGTACAGTAAGTATAGTACTGTATATTATAGGGCAGTATAGTATAGTATTGTATAGTATAGTATGGTACAGTATAGTGCAGTGCAGTATAGTATATATAGTACAGTACAGTATAGTACAGTATAGTGCAGTACAGTATGGTACAAGTATAGTATAGTATAGTATATATAGTACAGTATAGTACAGTATAGTATTGTACAGTACGTATAGTATTGTATAGTATAGTGCAAGTACAGTATAGTATGGTATAGTATAGTACTGTAATAGTAAATAAGTGTCATACAGTAACAGTATAGTAGTACAGTGTAATAGTAGTATAGTATAGTATATTAATATATATTACATGTATATAATAGTACAGTATAGTACAGTATAGTACATATAGTAAGTAGTATAGTATACAGTAATGTATAGTACAGTATAGTATAGTACAGTATAGTATGTCATATAGTATAGTTAATATATAGTACAGTAAGTATAGTATATAAGTCAGTATAGTATAGTACAGTATAGTATAGTATAAGTATAAGTATAGGATAATACAGTATATATAGTACAGTATAGTATAGTACGAGTATAGTATAGTACAGTATAGTATAGTTACAGTATAGTACAGTATAGTATAGTACGTACAGTATAGTATCAGTTAATAGTATAGTACAGTGTATAGTACAGTATAGTAAGTACAGTATAGTATAGTATAGTACAGTATAGTATAGTACAGTGTATAGCAGTATAGTACAGTACAGTTATAGTACAGTAAGTATAGTATAGTACGTATAGTATAGCATAGTACGTAGTATAGTACGTATAGTATGTACATAAAGACAGTACAGTATAGTATTGAGGTTGAATAAGACATACGTCACCCGTCCAACCCATCTAGCATTATCCTCATTTCCGCCTAACTGTTGATCAGAGGAAGCAAAAAAACCACCAATTATGAGGAAAAATCTTCCTGCCAAGTGGCAATCGAAATTCCTGGATCAACTACTCTATCAACCAGTAACTTGTACATTCCTGTTGTAGAAACGTCATCCACTTTTTATTAAAACTGACCAAGAACCTGTCATAACAATGTCCCTGGAAGACAGTTCCATAGCTTTATCCGGGGGGGAATCTCACTATGTGACAAACCCTTCCCACTCTACTTTATGTATCAATCCCAGTAACTTGTAACATCCTTTTTGAAAACTATCCGATTTTTTTTATTAACTGACCAATGAACCTGCCATAACCGTCCACGGAAGCAGTTCCATAGTTTACCGTTCTCACAGGACAAACCCTCCCCAACTCTACTTTAGTATCAATCCCAGTAACTTGTACATTCCTTGTTTGTAGCAAACTCACCAGCTTTTTATTAAACTGATCCAATGAACCTGCCATAACAACGTCCACTGGAAGACAGTTCCATAGCTTTACCGTTCTCACAGTTAAAAACCTTTCCAACTCACTTTATGTATCATCCCAGTAACTTTAACTTCCTTGTTTGTAGAAACTCATCCAGCTTTTTATTAAACTGACAATGAACCTGCCATAACAACGTCCACTGGAAGACAGTTCCATAGCTTTACCGTTCTCACAGTGACAAACCCTTTCCCAACTCTACTTTTGTATCATACCAGTAACTTGTAACACATTCTGTTTGTAAAACTCATCCAGCTTTTTATTAAACTACCAATGAACCTGCCATAAACAACGTCCACTGGAGACAGTTCCATAGCTTACCGTTCTCCCAGTGACAAACCCTTTCCCAACTCTACTTATGTATGAATCATACCAGTAACTTGAACACCTTGTTTGGTAGAAACTCATCCAGCTTTTATTAATGACCAATGAACCTGCCATAACAACGTCCACTGGAAGACAGTTCCATAGCTTTTACCGTTCTCACGTGACAACCCTTTCCCAACTCGACTTTATGTATCATCCAGTAACTGTAACATTCCTTGGTTTGTAGAAACTCCACCGTTTTTATTAACCTGACCAATGAACCTGCCTAAACAACGTCCACTGGAACGTTCCCTAGCTTTAACCGTTCTCACAGTGAACAAACCCTTTCCCACTCTACTTTATGTTACAATCCCAGACTTGTAACATTCCTTGTTTGTAGAAACTCATCCAGCTTTTTATTAAATTAACTGACCAATGAAACCTGCCATAACAACGTCCACTGGAAGACAGTTCCATAGCTTACCGTTCTACACAGTGACAACCCTTCCACACTCTACTTTATGTACAATCCAGTACTTGTAACATTCCTTGTTGTAGACACTCATCCAGCTTTTTTAAAACTGACCATAACCTGCCATAACAACGTCCACTGGAAGACAGTTCCATAGCTTATTACTTCACAGTAACAACCTTTCCCACTCACTTTATGTATCAATACCAGTAACTTGTAACATTCCTTGTTTGTAGAAACTCATCCAGCTTTTTATTAACTACCTAATATGAACCTGCCATAAAACGTCCACTGGAAGACAGTCCATAGCTTGATCGTTCTCACAGTGACAACCCTTTCCAACTCTACTTTATGTATCAATACCAGTAACGGTAACATTCCTTTGTTTGTAGAAACTCATCCAGCTTTTTATTAACCTATCCAATGTAACCTGCCATAACAACGGCCACTGGAAGCATTCCATAGCTTTAACCG
>JAACNH010002811.1:0-34859 GCA_019447015.1 Hymenochirus boettgeri
GTACTGGTGTAGTTTTACTATGATTAAGAACTTTCTGTAAAGTATTACATTAGTATAACACAGATCAGTACTTGTGTAGTTTTAATATGATTAGGAACTTTCTGTAAAGATTACATTACTTAGTATAACAGATCAGTACTGGTATCGTTTTACTATGATTATAGTATACATTATAGTAAAACAGATCAGTTACTGTAGTAGTTTTACATGATTAGGAACTTTCTTAAGTATTACATTACATTAGTATAACAGATCAGTACTGGTGTAGTTACTATGATTAGGAACTTTATGTAAAGTATTACATTACATTAGTAAACAGATCAGTACTGGTGTAGATTTAATATGATTAGGAATTCGTAATATTACATTACATTATATACGCAGATCAGTACTGGTGTAGTTTTACTATGATTAGGAACTTCTGTAAAGTATTACATTACATTAGTAACACAGATCAGTACTGGTGTAGTTTTACTATGATTAGGAACTTTATGTAAAGTATTACATTACATTAGTATAACAGATCAGTACTGGTGTAGATTTACTATGATTAGGAAGTTTCTGTAATGTATTACATACATTAGTATAACCAGATCAGTACTGGTGTAGTTTACTATGATTAGGAACTTTCTGTAAAGTATTACATTACATTAGTATACACAGATCAGTACTGGTGTAGTTTTACTATGATTAGGAACTTTCTGTAAGTATTACATTAGTAAATACAGATCATACTGTAGTAGTTTACTATGATTAGGAACTTTCTCTAAGGTATTACATTACATTAGTATAACACAGATCAGTACTGGTGTAGTTTTACTATGATTAGGAACATTCTGTAAAGTATTACATTAGTGTAACAGATCCGTACTGGTGTAGTTTTACTATGATTAGGAACTTTCTGTAATGTATAAACATTATTATAACACAGATCAGTACTGGTGTAGTTTTACTAGATTAGGAACTTTCTGTAAAGTATTACATTACTTAGTATAACACAGATCAGTACTGGTGTGTAGTTTTACTATGATTAGGAACTTCTGTAATTATTACATTAGTATAAACAGATCATACTGTAGTAGTTTTACTATGATTAGGAACTCTCTAAGGTATTACATACATTAGTATAACACAGATCAGTATATGGTGTAGTTTTACTATGATAGGGACTTCTTTAAGTGATTACATTGTTATAACATATCTGTACTGGTGTAGTTTACTATGATTAGGAACTTTCGTTAATGTATTACATTACATTAGTATAACACAGATCAGTACTGGGAGTTTACTAGATTAGAAAGTTTCTGTAATGTATTACATTACATTAGTATAACACAGATCAGTACTGGTGTAGTTTACTATGATTAGGAACTTTCTGTAATGTATTACATACATTAGTATAATACAGATCAGTACTGTGTAGTTTTACTATGATTAGGAACTTTCTGTAAGTATACATTACATAGTATACACAGATCACGACTGGTGTAGTTTACTATGATTAGGAACTTTCTGTAAAGTATTACATTAGTATAAACAGATCAGTACTGGTGTAGTTTACTATGATTAGGAACTTTCTGTAATGTATTACATTACATTAGTATAACACAGATCAGTACTGGTGTTGTAGTTTACTAGGATTAGAAAGTTTCTGTAATGTATTACATTACATTAGATAAAACAGATCAGTACTGGTGTAGTTTTACTAGGATTAGAAAGTTTCTGTAATGTATTACATACATTAGTATACACAGATCAGTACTGGTGTAGTTTTACTATATAGGAACTTTCTGTAATGTATTACATTACATTAGTATAATACAGATCAGTACTGTAGTAGTTTTACTATGATTAGGAACTTTCTCTAAGGTATTACATTACAAGTATAACACAGATCATTACTGTAGTGTTTTCTATGATTAGAAACTTTCTAAGGTATTACATTACATTAGTATACACAGATCAGTACTGGGTAGTTTTACTATGATTAGAAAATTCTCTAAGGTATTACATTACATTGTATAACACAGATCATTACTGTTAGCATGATTAGAAACTTCCAGTAAGTATTATATAGTGAATAATGTACCCCCTACTGCAAATATAAGGATAATACAAGTCACAGAGTTTCATGACCATAAAAAAACAACGCATCCTCAGCACATACCATGCACACCATTATGTGCTGTGATAAATAAAGTTATAAATACTTTATAACATTACTGTTAAAGAGTTTTACAGAGTGCTGCTATAGATCCCGTTTCCCTGAGGTAGTCAAACCATTTAAAAGGTAGTTTTGTGTAGCTGGGAAAATAACAGAAAAATCAATCAACCATGAACCATAAAAAAAAAAAAGTTTTAAACCCAAAAGTGGAAAAATAAAATATCATACCCATTATCCTATACAAGCTTGTGCTTCTTGTGAAAAGAGGAAGTTAAGAGCAAATACAGTATATTCTTATTTCAATTGCCTATCCAGCGATTTCTCGTGTATAAATAACAGGAAGTACTGACTTCCTGTCTTCAGGAACCCCAAAAGTGCCCATTATGGTCTCAATTCCTGTGTTTAGTTGCTCAGTAGAGATCGGAGCATGTGTGACCCATCCATAGCCAATCAGTAGAAATGTTAGGAACAATCCAAGAAATTGAGAAAAAGGACTGTTCGCAGAACCTGAAATGGCTGCTCACTACTGACCACAAGCATTGCAAAGGGGATTTGATTGATTTTAAAAATTAAAGACAATATGTAGAAATAACAATATGTTTATTACAGATAGTCACATTTAAAAATGTTTTTTTAAACTGAACTTTCCCTTTAAACTAAGTATTTAGGTTTTTATACAATACAGTACAAAACCGTAAATATTGTGAAAAACTATACTACTCAACTCAAAGCACATGTAATATGTAGCCAATAACACTAGAGGGGCTTTCCAGAATTGCTGCTCTGTTCCTTATTTTGAAGGTTCTCCCAGTAGGTAACAGTGATTAATTGACCATTAGAACGCTAGCCACTGCATTGTCTCCAAAATCCTTATATCTTAGTTACCAACCTCGTGGTGGAGTGAGTTCAATCTTGTTAATTTCACAGAAACCAACAGGATATATGGAAGGAGAGGTGGCGTGGTAGCAAAACAGTCTGATCCATCTGCCGTCTGACCCATCGATACCGATCATTAAGTATCCTTCAGCAAGCACCTGATAATATATAAAACAAATAGTACATTAAATTATGTAACAATGGAAAAACCACGTTGTTGAAGAAATGACCGAGTTTTATCCAAGTGCAAATATAAATTTATTTTAAAAGTTGATTCCTCTAAATACAGGTAATAAGCATTGGCCATTCAGCTCCAGTCCCTAAATCACCATTTCTCAACCAGGGATTAGGGGACCCCTATGGTTCCTTGAGAGGTTGCCAGGAGTTCCTCAAAACAATGGACAGGAACTGTATGGATGTGCCCGTTAAACGTATTGGAGAACATTTAATAAAGATATCCAGTATGTATTGATCCGTTATAAATAAAAATATCTTTTTTTTTTTTTTTAAATAGGGAGTTCCCGGAGACAATGAAATAACTTTAGGGTTCCACTAGGATTAAAGGTTTCTCCACATAACCATTAATTATTAAGAGTTTTCTGTTTGGAGATAACCGTATGTTCAATAAATTCCTTAACATTTGATCCTGCTATCCCTCCCCTCATACACTGGGTCGATATTTCGATCACTCTGACATACGAATAGACAATTCCACTGAATTTATGTTTTCCTGATCTTATTTAAACCGATATAGAATTGTTAAAATCGATCGTAATATGATCAGGAAAGTCTGATGTTAAATGATCATAGTATTTTCTGAAGATCCGAATAAATGTAATTAAACCTTACAATAGACAACATCAGCCATTAATCGCCAAACTTATTGATGTGGAACAAACATATCTGGTATGGCTACGTACATTAAACATTGTACATCGGTCTATCAAAGTACGTTGGTGATACGATCACAATAACCTTTTGTAGTTTAAGGCCACCTTTATTTTCTTCTCTATCTAGTGTACGCAGTGAGATTACCAGCATTAAACTATGTTTCCATCCAGTTAACAAGGAAGCATTCTAGACCCTGAAAAGCCAATAGTTCAGAACAGAAGGGGAATAGGGACAACTGCGTTTTAAAGTACATTTCTATTTTACCTTCTCCGGTTTTCTATTTGTTAGGGACAGTATTGAGAGATGGATTCCGCATATTTAACCCCTCATTGTAACCATATATGACTGCCATAGGGAACACTTACCTTGAATGGTCGCTACACATATTGCTGAAAGGTTTAGAGGATCAATGGCTTCCAGTTTCATTCCTTCTTAAACCATTCATTGCCTTGGTCAACCTTTTTATCTGATTTCAAGAAATGTTAGAAACATTACACACACACAACAAACACGTTTAACAGCTCAAATCTAGAGAGTCTGCAAAAATTACCAGTGATAGTAGCTGAATGGGTCGGTTTTAAGTTTTAAGATGATAACATGCCAGACATATTAATTACATAAATACTATGAAAGGCTATTTTATGCCCGTTAAATGAGTGGAAATAGAAGAAGTTTAAAGCCCATAAGATTATATACAAAGAGTTCCCATTTTTAACATAAAGGACCAGTGACGAGTCTCTAATTTACAGAAACCAATCAAATGAATCGTTTTCTAATGTTTTTGCCGCCAGTGAAACTTATTCCACAAAAAATAATGGAGGTTAAAATAAATTGTTAAGTGTCACATAACTGGAGGTGGGAGAATTGTTCCTATTACTCAGTTGAATTGTATTTTCATTGCATAACAGTCAAGAAAGGCTGAAGGTGGCAGCAGATTACTGCGATTTTTCTTATAAATAGCCAATGGGGTCTTCCAAATAAAAATTACTACTGATCACAATCCATGCAAAGAGAGTATGAAACCTTGCATTTTAAAGGGCATCTATACCAAAAAATAAGTTATTTTTAAACTGGAAACTATAATTCTTCCCAACCACCAATGTATCATTTTTTTGTTGATCTGCCCCCTATTTCTTAGATATCCAATCTAAAACGTCTTATATTTCAGCTGTAATCAAGTTCCTTGCTTCAAAAACTATCTTCTGTGAGTAGTTTACTGTAGCTGGAATGGTGACAGATTTGACAGTTGGAACTGTATGATGTGTGCAGGCTTGACAGTTGGTTTGTGGGGGAAAAAAAGTCAGGTCAGATGCGAGTGGGAGTGGTTACGGCAGAGGGAGGGGGGATACTGCTCCTAAACCAAATGTGTGCTGGATTAAAGGAACACTAAACCCCCAAAATAACTCTGTGCCATTCGTTTCTATTATTCACAGGGAGGTGAGTGCTTATTCTCACCTCCTGTGAATAATAGGACGCTCGGAGGACCTGGAAACTTACCTTACCCGCCGCCTCACTCGCAGCCGCTCCTTCACTGACAGCCCTCTGTCCCGACCTGCGCCCTATCTTAGGCGCATGCGCACCAATACAAAGATTGCGCATTCGGGAGAGAACCAGCTGTTCATGAAGGCAGCTGCGATGGATGCGTTTGCTTCTCACTCCTCTCTTCCCCTCCTTTTTTCACAGGGCACGTTCTCACCTCCCTATAATGAAACATCGCCCGATTATTTTGGAGAGGTGGAGCAGAAACACCTAACACAACAAACAACACCTCCCTCAACAAAACAACACCTTTCTTCCCTCTTTATCCTCACATTGTTGTTTTGGTTACACAAAATGTAAAACCAACAATACAACACATTCAAATGGAACTAAAATCGACTTTAACAATTAGTTTGTTCATATAAAACAAACACACACTAAAACAAAAAAAAAAATTACGTTAAACACACCATTCTTTCTTTTAACCAACTACAATAACACTGAGGTGGGTCGGTCCTGCCTCTTGGACAGAAAGGAAATGATATTAACATCAACATACAAAAGGGACGAGGATAAAAAAATACAGAACACCAAAAACAAACAAAAAGTGGTGAACCTACCCACACAAAGACATAAAACACCTCATCCCGATCCAGGACACCTTATAAACGTAGATCGCTCCTGAATTGTTTTTATCGCCCTGCCTCACAACTATTCCTTACTGCTCGGTGTCCCCTTCTGCCATTTCCTATTTTCTTAAATCACATCTCTTTAACACTCACGATACCAACCCCTGTAACTTCATAAACCTCTTGAGGAGGAGTGGTCTTTTTACTATTATACAGGTGTATTAGGGAAACTCTAATCCACGCTTTTAAGAAAAAAATTCCTTTGTAGATCATATGTGTTTTTTATTTTCTGTAGCTTTTAGTTTTGTTTCTCTAGTATCTATGGGGGTGTCATCTCTTTTTTGTTTCTCATTTTGGTGTTCCCAAGTTGAACACGAACAACTAAACAGCAGGGGAGAAGACACAGTGAGAACACAAGCGAACCCAATAAAGGGAGAGCCATTCTATTCCAATTTACTCTTGTGCTTATCTGTGCAAAGCGGGTCTTCTCATTGGCTACATCAGTACTTGCAGAGACAAGACGAAAGAAGAGGGACGAAAGAAGAGGACAGGGGCGAGAGTATAAACTGTCCTTAGATTTCTAGATTTCTCTAGTGTTTCCTATTTTGGTCAAGGACTCATGTGTTATATCCCTGCATATATTAGTGGCTACAAGTGTCAAAAGTTCCAAAATATATAAACTGTATAAAATACAATAAAATCAAATTTACAAATCTAAGTGAGATGGTGATCTGTGTTATACTAATGTAATACTTTACAGAAAGTTCTTAATCATAGTAAAACTACACCAGTACTGATCTGTGTTATACTAATGTAATACTTTACAGAAAGTTCTTAATCATAGTAAAACTACACCAGTATACATTAACATAAGTATAACCAGATCAGTACTGGTGTAGTTTTACTATGATTAGGAACTTTCTGTAATGTATACTTACATTGTATAACAGATCAGTACTAGTGTAGTTTTACTATGATTAGGAACTTTCTGTAAAGTATTACATTGTATAACACAGATCAGTACTGTGTAGTTTTACTATGATTAAGAAATTTCTGTAAAGTATTACATTAGTATAACACAGATCAGTACTGGTTAGTTTTACTATGATTAAGACTTTCTGTAAGTATTACATTAGTATAACACAGATCAGTACTGGGTAGTTTTACTTGATTAGGAACTTTCTGTAAAGTATTACATTACATTAGTATAACAGATCAGTACTGGTATCGTTTTACTATGTTATAGTATTACATTAGTAGAACAGATCATTACTGTAGTAGTTTTACTATGATTAGGAACTTTCTCTAAGTATTACATTACATTAGTATAACACAGATCAGTTACTGGTGTGTGTTTTACTATGATTAGGAACTTTATTTAAAGTTTTACATTACATTAGTATACAGATCAGTACTGGTGTAGTTTACTATGATTAGGAATTTCTGTAATGTATTACATTACATTAGTATAACACAATCAGTACTGGTTTAGTTTTACTATGATTAGGAACTTTCTGTAAGTATACATTACATTAGTATAACACAGATCAGTACTGTGTAGTTTTACTATGATTAGGAACTTTCGTAAAGTATTACATTAGTATAACAGATCAGTACTGGTGTAGTTTTACTATGATTAGGAACTTCTGTAATGTATTACATTACATTAGTATAACACAGATCAGTACTGGTGTAGTTTTCTATGATTAGAAGTTTTCGTAATGTATTACATTACATAGTATAAACACAGATCAGTACTGGTGTAGTTTTACTATGATTAGGAACTTTCTGTAAAGATTACATTAGTATAACAGATCAGTACTGGTGTAGTTTTTACTATGATTAGGAACTTTCTGTAATGTATTACATTACATTAGTATAACACAGATCAGTACTGGTGTAGTTTTACTAGGATTAGAAAGTTTCTGTAATGTATTACATTACATTAGTATAACACAGATCAGTACTGGTGTAGTTTTACTATGATTAGGAACTTTCTCTAAGGTATTACATTACATTAGTATAACACAGATCATTACTGTAGTAGTTTTACTATGATTAGAAACTTTCTCTAAGGTATTACATTACATTAGTATAACACAGATCTTACTGTTAGCATGATTAGAAACTTCCAGTAAGGTATTATATAGTGAATAATGTACCCCCTACTGCAAATTATAAGGATAATACAAGTCACAGAGTTTCATGACCATAAACAAACAACGCATCCATCCCCAGCACTATACCATGCAACCACCATTATGTGCTGTGATAAATAAAGTTATAAATACTTTTTATAACATTACCTTTGTAAGAGTTTTACAGGAGCTGCTATAGATCCCGTTTCCCTGAGGTAGTCAAACCATTTAAAAGGTAGTTTTGTGTAGCCTGGGAAAATAACAGAAAAATCAATCAACCATGAACCATAAAAAAAAAAAAGTTTTAAACCCAAAGTGGAAAAATAAAATATCATACCCATTTATCCTATACAAGCTTGTGCTTCTTGTGAAAAGAGGAAGTTAGAGCAAATACAGTAATTTCTATTTCAATTGCCTATCCAGCGATTTCTCGTGTATAAATAACAGGAAGTCTTGACTTCCTGTCTGCAGGAACCCCAATAGTGCCCATATGGTCTCAATTCCTGTGTTTAGTTGCTCAGTAGAGATCGGAGCATGTGTGACCCATCCCATAGCCAATCAGTAGAAATTGTTAGGAACAATCCAAGAATTGAGAAAAAGGACTGTTCGCAGAACCTGAAATGGCTGCTCACTACTGACCACACGCATTGCAAAGGGGATTTGATTGATTTTTAAAAATTAAAGACAATATGTAGAAACATAATATGTTTATTACAGATAGTCATTTAAAAATGTTTTTTTAAACTGAACTTTCCCTTTAAACTAAGTATTTAGGTTTTTTATACAATACAGTACAAAACCCGTAAATATTGTGAAAAACTATACTACTCAACTCAAATGCACATGTAATATGTAGCCAATAACACTAGAGGGGCTTTTCCAGAATTGCTGCTCTGTTCCTTTATTTTGAAGGTTCTCCCAGAGGTAACAGTGATTTAATTGACCATTAGAACGCTAGCCACTGCATTGTCTCCAAAATCCTTATATCTTAGTTACCAACCTCGTGGTGGAGTGAGTTCAATCTTGTTAATTTCACAGAAACCAACAGGATATATGGAAGGAGAGGTGGCTGGGTAGCAAAACCAGTCTGATCCATCTGCCGCTTCTGACCCATCGATACGATCATTAAGTATCCTTCAGCAAGCACCTGATAAATATAAAAACAATAGTACATTAAATTATGTACAATGGAAAAACCACGTTGTTGAAGAAATGACCGAGTTTTATCCAAGTGCAAATATAAATTTATTTTTAAAAGTTGATTTCCTCTAATACAGGTAATAAGCATTGGCCTTCAGCTCCAGTCCCTAAATCACCATTTCTCAAACCAGGGATTAGGGGACCCCTATGGTTCCTTGAGAGGTTGCCAGGAGTTCCTCAAAACAATGGACAGGAACTGTATGGATGTGCCCGTATAACGTTTGGAGAACATTTAATAAAGATATCCAGTATGTATTGATCCGTTATAAATAAAAATATCTTTTTTTTTTTTTTTTTAAATAGGGAGTTCCCGGAGACATTGAAATAACTTTATGGGTTCCACTAGGATTAAAGGTTTTCTCACAAAACCATTAATATTAAGAGTTTTTCGGTCTTGGAGATAACCGTATGTTCAATACATTCCTTAACATTTGATCCTGCTACTCCCTCCCCTCATACACTGGTCGATATTTCGATCACTCTGACATACGAATAGACATTTCCACTGAATTTTATGTTTCCTGATCTTATTAAACCGATTAGAATTGTAAAATCGACGTAATATGATCAGGAAAGTCGATCTGTTAAATGATCATAGTATTTTCTGAAGATCCGAATAAATGTAATTAAACCTTACAATAGACAACATAGCCATTAATCGCCAAACTTATTGAATGTGGAACAACATATCTGGTATGTCTACGTACAATTACATTGTACATCGGTCTATCAAAGTAGCGTTGGTGATACGATCACAATAACCTTTTGTAGTTTAAGCCACCTTTATTTTCTTCCTATTCTAGTGTACGCAGTGAGATTACCAGCATTAAACTATGTTTCCATCCAGTTAACAAGGAAGCATTCTACCCTGAAAAGCACAATAGTTCAGAACAGAAGGGGAAATAGGAGACAACTGCGTTTTAAGTACATTTTCTACTTACCTTCTCCGGTTTTCTATTTGTTAGGACAGTATTGAAGATGTATTCCTGCCATATTTAACCCTTCATTGTAACCAATATATGACTGCCATAGGGAACACTTACCTTTCGAATGGTCGCTACACATATTGCTGAAAGGTTTAGAGGATCAATGGCTTCCAGTTTCATTCCTTCTTTAAACCATTCATGCCTTGGTCAACCTCTTTTATCTGATTTTCAAGAAATGTTAAGAACATTACACACACACACTTAAACACGTTTAACAGCTCAAATCTAGAGAGTCTGCAAAAATTACCAGTGATAGTAGCTGAATGGGTCGGTTTAAGTTTTAGATGATAACTGCCAGACATATTTAATTACATAAATACTATGAAAGGCTATTTTATGCCCGTAAATGAGTGGAAAAGAAGAGTTTAAAGCCCTAAGATCTATATACAAAGAGTTCCCATTTTTAACATAAAAGGACCATTGACGAGTCTCTATTTACAGAAACCAATCAAATGAATCGTTTTCTAATGTTTTGCCGCCAGTGAAACTTATTCCACAAAAAATAATGGAGGTTAAATAAATTGTTAAGTGTCACATAACTGGAGGTGGAAGAATTGTTCCTATTACTCAGTTGAATTGTATTTTCATTTGCATAACGTCAAGAAAGGCTGAAGGTGGCGCCAGATTACTGCGTTTTTTCTTATAAATAGCCAATGGGGTCTTCCAATAAAAATTACTACTGATCACATCCATGCAAAGAGAGTATGAAACCTTGCATTTTAAAGGGCATCTATACCAAAAAATAAGTTATTATTTAAACTGGAAACTATAATTCTTCCCAACCACCACTGTATCATTTTTTTGTTGATCTGCCCCCTATTTCTTTAGATATCCAATCTAAAACGTCTATATTTCAGCTGTCAATCAAGTTCCTTGCTCTCAAAAACTATTCTGTGAGTTTTTTACTGTAGCTGGAATGGTGACAGATTTGACAGTTGGAACTGTATGCAGGCTTGACAGTTGGTTTGTGGGGGAAAAAAGTCAGGTCAGATGGCAGTGGGAGTGGTTAAAAGGGAGGGGTACTGCTCCTAAACCAAATGTGTGCTGGATTAGGAACACTAAACCCCCAAAAAAAATAACTCTGTGCCATTCGTTTCTATTTATCCCAGGGAGGTGAGTGCTTATTCTCACCTCCCTGTGAATAAAGGACGCTCGGAGGACCTGGAACTTACCTAAAAACCAGCCGCTCCCTCGCAGCCTCCTTCACTGACAGCCACTCTGTCCCCACCCTGCGCCCTATCTTAGGCGCATGCGCACCAATACAAAAGATTGCGCATTCGGGAGAGAACAGCTGTTCAGTGAAGGAGCAGCTGCGAGTGGAGTGGCGGGTGGTAAGTTCCCCTCCTCGAGCGTCCTATTATTCACAGGGAGGTGAGAATAAGCGTTCTCACCTCCCTGTGAATAATAGAAACGAATGGCGCCGAATTATTTTTGGAAGTTTAGGGGAGTTTACAGTCCCTTTAAAAGACATGCAACAACACACACAAAATCAGAGTATATGCTACTTACATGTATTCAATTATAGATTAAGATGAGGCAAAGTGATTTTTTCAGTATAGTGCCCTTTAATACAGTTTCAAACCAGTAATGGCACAAAAATTTAAGAAGGGGCTGGTTGTTGTCAACTATTTATGAAGAAGTTTAAATAGCATTCTAAACTATGCAGCTGGTCCCTGTTCCATACCTGAATAGTACCCTGGTGATGACCTAAACTGCCGAGTCCTCACCCCTGGTACCGTATATACTCGAGATATAACCGAGTTTTTCAGGCTGTAAACCAGCCTGAAAACTTGGACTCGGTTTATACTCGAGTCACTAAGTACCTGTAACATCCTTTGCATTCCGGCAGCAGGCGTCCTCCTGTCCATTCCGCAGCCGCACGATCCATGTACTGGCCGCCGGCCACGTCACTGCCCGGCGCAATTAGTGACGTCAGCCGTGCGCCAGTACAGGGATTGAGCACGCTGCTGCCGGAATGGAGAGGAAGCTGCTGGCCGGAATGGAGAGGACACTGCTGCCGGAATGGGGAAGACACTGCTGCGGAATGGAAGACCTTCCTTCAATGCAGCAACAGGAAGCCCTTGGATGAGGTACACTGAACTGGATGGAGGGTGGCATTCAAGATGTTTGGAAACTACAACTCCCAGCATGCTTTATTAGCTGGGAGTTGCAGTTTCCAAACATCTTGAATGCCAAGTGAGGGTGGCATTCAAGAGTTTGGAAACTACAACTCCAGCTAATAAAGCATGCTGGGAGTTGTAGTTTCCAACATCTTGAATGACCACCTCACTTGCATTCAAGATGTTTGGAAACTACAACTCCCAGCTAATAAAGCATGCTGGGAGTTGTAGTTTCCAAACATCTTGAATGCCAGTTACTACCCCTCGGTTTATACTCGAGTCAACAACTTTATTAGATTTTTTTAGCTGAAATTGGGTCCCTCGGTTTAATACTCGGTTCGGTTTATCCCCGAGTATATACGGTACCTTACCGATCATCTGGCTTACATGAAGTTTCCTTTGTCGCTCTGGTTCACTCTGCCCCTCTGTCAATGTCAGTAGCGATTTGGCCAATGGGAAGATGTGCTTATTTGCAAAGCGTGTCTTTCTCATTGGCTACATCATGTACTGCAGAGACAAACGGAGAGGACGAAGAAGAGTGACAGGGGAGGCGAGTATAACTGTCCTTTAGATTTCTAGATTTCTCTAGTGTTTCCTATTTTGCTCAAGGCATCATGTGTTATATCCCTGCATATATTTAGTGGCTACAAGTTTCAAATGTCCAAATATAATCACTGTATAAATAAATACTTACCTTTAACAAATAGTGAGATGGTGCATCAAGTTGGATTCCTGCTTTTTTAAGAGGTCTACAATAAAAGAATATTTTCTGTGATCAAAGAGATAATTACCTTCAGCACAGAGTATAACTTCTTAACATCTTCCCCCTATGCCCACTTTTCTTTCCATCAGACTAGTTTCATATTGCAGATAAACTACTAAAACTTGTTAAATCGCTCCCAAACTAATGAATTCCGCCTATACTGCTTGGAGTTCTATTCTTTACTTCATTATTTGGTTACTCCACTGCTCACAAACTAAAACAAATGACTTAAGTGATGGGTTTGTACCAGTTCTTTTGAATCGGTGCCCTATGCTTCGTGACCAACCAATGTGATGGATAAGGGGACTGTACATGTGGCACCAGAAGTCATCAGATTTTGTCTCACTTTCTTCATAGACCAGTCGTAATTCGGCCTCCAATGACACGGTCTACTATTGCGACCCGTGTCCGACCAAAGATGCGTTTTATCAACCACTTCCACCCTCATAGAAGGTTTTGATAGGGTACTGCATACTTTCAGCACCTGCCAAAACAGACCCCATATAGAACATTTGGTAATATTTCTAAAAAGAAAGCTTACATTGGATTGCTGGGTACTTGAAGAAGCTGTAAAATATTCAACATTAATCAAATCCAGAATTCTAAGGCCCATAAAGGTACCAGGTTCCCACATATACTGAGGGAAATGAGTGGACGTCTCCTTTATTGTTACAAAAATATGAGGGGTGATGGTACACATAGGCCATCTGTCCCTTTACACAATAGTTTCTAGTAAACAACTTTCCATCAGGAAAAACTTATGGTGCAGCATTACCTTGAGGGAAATCTGGTGGAAGAGTTTTTGCTCCAGTCAACCGTTTGCCAAAAAAGCTTTCCAATTTGTTGCATTGTGTTGAATGGCTGTTAAAACACACAAAGCAATAAAACATTTTCAAAATGTAAATTATTAATGTATATTTTATTTGCAAACAGCTCCATGCACCCACGCCCCCATAATATCATACCCACGCCCACCAATTGCACGGCCACACTTTCAAATAGCGTGGCCATGCCCCCAAACATTGCAATCACACACCAAATGTCACATCCACCACTTCCTGGACACCACAACATCACAGACACGCCCTCAGATGGTCCACACCCTAGAATGCTGTGCCTCTCCACCTACTCAAACCTGGGATGGTTGAGGGGTATGTCACTACATTGGAATTACCTCCACTACCTGACTTAAGCACCAAACACACACGTCCACATGTCACACACCTTCATAGACCGTTACTACTACAATAAAAAAAGACATCATAGCACTTTCATTTGGACCAGAAAGTAACTTTATTGATTGGATCTAATAGTCAATATAAAGTGGTCCTTGTGCAAGGATAAATGTTAAGTGCAAACAAAGTGACATACTGCTTACTAATGTGCAAAAAACAGAGCACGCTTAGTTAAAAACACACAAAGCTCACAGAATGAAGCCGACAAAGAGCCCACATGCCACATGCTTCAGAGACACAAGAACAGGGTGACACCCATCAGTTACTCAAGTACTTCGATTTTAGTTGCAATCAACATGTTTTCTCCGCAAGGCCAATTAAATGGAGAAGGTTCATCACGACATCTGTACAAGTATATAAAGTTCTGCTATAAACTTATGTGCTATACATCCCTCAACAATGTCACCTCCTCAACTCATAACTATTAAATACATGACGTACATTACCAACTCTGCACCTCCCCTCCCCGGCTCGTCCATCTAAGCCAAACACACACCTGCACGTAATAAATATCATACCAACATATGTACACGAGCAACGTCATAAATACATACATCATACTACATACATACACACACACACAGTTCTGCATTCTGACTGGTCCTGGATTTTTGTTAGTTTATACTCATTTTGTACAAAAAAAAACAAAACATTTTGGACAAACAAAATTGTCATTACTTTGTGGAGGGACCAAAGGCTTCCCACTTGTTGCACACCAGCCAACAGGATGCACCTCAGGGCCACAGATAATACACCAGAAGTCAAACTTGAATCGTTTTCGAAGCCTTCATACCTCAGTAATGCATTGTGCCTATAAATAAAAATCCATTTACATGAAGATACCAGGAAATAATATAGAACACGTCAATAATTTCTGGGTCAATAAGTCAAAACTTCCATAAATAACAGGTATCCTCCTGGCATCCAGTTCCTTCCTTAATGCCGTAGCTAAAAAACTATAAATCACAAACAAGGACTGTCCAGTCTTTAGGATTGCAAATCAAGTGCTCCCATTTGTGCAGACCAGCAAAAAACACACAACATTTCGGCTGAAAAGCCTTGTCAAGACCGACATGGACCGACCGATCCCCAACACAATAAAGGGATCAGTCAGCTGTGCGGCCATACACAGTACGATTGGATCGGCTCCATTTACTTAAAGGGTATCTCCACCAGGATTTAACTTTCTTTTCCAGTTAATGAAGAACAGGAGGTAAATGCACTTGTATTACCTCCCGTCCTTCAGTCACTTCAGGAGAGACTTACCCGCGTATCGCTCCAGCTCTGCTGACAGCCTCTGATACACTGACATTCCCCAACAACCTTTAAAGAAACTAAACCCAATTTTTTACTCCAAAATCTGAAAACAACCCCCCCTAAAAACACCAATAAGCTATAAAATATCCTTCAGTAATTGTGTTAAAGTAAATGTAGCCTGTTAAGAACTGTATGAAGTGTCTGTGTGTATGTGCAGTGTCAGACCACACCTCCTGGCCTCAGTCACATGCTTCCTTGCTTTATCTGTCCTGTAAAAGGATTGGCTACAGATTACTAATGGGTGTGGACCAACTGTAACAAGTTTCTGCCATAGCTAAGGACGAGCATGTGCAGAACATAATGGTCGTTGACCAAACTGTGTGATACTAGAATGCTGTGAAGTAAGCACAAACCATATGTTTTTTAGGTAAATTTCCCAGCACCCGTATCAAATGACAGGTAAGACACAGATTACTGGTTTATTATTATGGGTTCTGCATGTGGTTCAGTGTTGTTCTGGGCTTTAGTTGTCCTTTAAGTAAAGGGAGCTGTCACCTACCAACGAAAATTTTCTGTTCCAAGCGACCCGTATTCCTCTGCACTCTGGTCAGTCAGGAACTGTCCCTACACATGTGCACTTTATATAACAAACATAACTCTACTACTTTGGCAAGCTGTGAGAATATATGTTGTTTAGGGTCAGGTATATTTTGTTTTTTTAATGTTTGAGGCCAGGAGGCTACCACTTGAGGGTGCACTTGATATGTATAATGTCCACTAGAGGACGCTATTTCTAAGGCTATCAAGGTATGTGACTGTAACACTTGTTTGCAATCTAAAGCTGGACAGACCTTGTTTGCGATTTATAGTTATGTTCACAAGTCACTCGGGGAATCTTGTTTTGTTCTATCCAATCTCTATTAATAAAGAATAATGCTACAATCTCTCTTTATTCAGAAACACAAACCAAAGTTTTGCAGACAATGCACTACTTTGTCTGAAAAAATAAATTACTGATACAGTAAACCCCATAATAAACATCACTAAAAACAAATTTTTCATTACATTATATCAATGTAATGACAAAAAATACCCAGTGTCCAGCTTGAATTTTGATATATTATTTGCTCCAAACTCACTTACCTGCTAACTTGACAATCCCACTATCCAAAACACTGTAGGAGCCAGATTGTTGTCTGTGTTTGGGACTTCAACTCTTACACCCTCTGCAATATCTCCCCAGCAATTCCCCATAGGTGCCTATTGAAGAAATAACACAAATCCATGCACAATTTTATTATTTAGTACACAAAAATGTATCCATTTAGAATAACTTTATTAGAAGGGACTGAACTTTAACACTAACAATATTCTATGGGAGAAACACTGTCTTCTATGAAAATATAAATACTTGACATATGGATAACAAAAAGCTATTTAGGGCAACTGTCCAGAGGTACTAGGACATAGTGATGCTAGTAAAAAAAAAAAATGTTGGGATCTTAAGACCCTTCTGTCCCCCATGATAAACTAACAGTTCAGTTCTAAGGAAGTCAGTCAGATCTCAACATTTTATATCCCCTATCACTGCTGCAAGATTGGCTTGGATACACTTTACCCGAAGCCCACATAAGCCCGGTTTAAACTTACAGTTTGAAACAAGTACAGGAGCAGCAGAATAGTTATTGCTAGTGATGTAGTTTCCCCAGCTAAAGCCTTCCACAGTACAGCTGTAAGTGAGAGGAAAAGGTTATTCTCATAAACACGACTGTGTCATTATGTTTAAGAAAACCAAATAAAGGTCTCCTTACGGGGTTGTTTACTGATTGGTTCTTCAGAGTTGCTCGTATACTGAGCATAGACTGCCAGTTTAGCAACCAATGGCTGCTTCTGAAGGACTTTAGCTCTTTTTGCAGGTGGTTTACCCTAAAGCAGAAGAAAAGGAATGGTGAGAATACAACCAGGAAAAAAAATCTAATATTCATAAGTTACTCCGTTGTAAAAATAACTGTAGGTTAATAACAAACTAACTCTTAAGAGGCAAGCATTGGTCAATATTTTCAACACGACAGTTTTCAAACATTTGTCACTAATTACTGAAAACCCCCTAAAAGGTGTGCATAATAATGCAATATTCACAAAAGAATGCCCCTGGATACAGCTCCAAATGTTAATCACCTTGTTCACTGAAATGAGTAGTAGGCATCTTTTGCAATTATACCTCTGAAATTCCCTTTGTTAGCCCAGCTTTGCAGACGTGTGGCTAAAAGTGTCCTACAAATGTCCACAACTAAGTGGATAGAAAATAATGAAGAATGTATGATTACATCTTCAAGTACGCTTATACATATAATAAAAATTTACAAGAAATGTCAGTGCAAATATCTCCTGAACCACAATCACAGACATAGGTGAGCTTGGGTTCTATAAATTTTTGTAAAATGTTTAAAATCTTGATTTAAATGTAAAGTCCACCATTTTTCTCAATCTAACAGAGCATAGAAACAACACATATGATGAATACCTGCAGTCTGGCTAGTATGCTAGCCTTTTTGGAGTTTGAGGAGTAACTTCGGGAACACAGAACACTGCAAATCGCTTTGTTTTAGAGTAAAACGCATCTCTGACTCCAACCATTCCACACATTTCACATGTAGCTAAACAAAATAAAGAACAATGGAAAAAAAACACATTATAAACATCTGGATAAACAAATTGGACGTAGTTTTGTTACCCATTTTGTATCCTTGTATATATAAGGTCAGGCCGTGTCCAGTAGGAAATATAAGTAGAAGGGGTTACTTCTGCACTCTGGTGTGGTAGGGAATGTCTACTGAGTGGATGGCTAATATTTTTAAAGATTTTATAAGGAAAATTGAAGGTGCACCTACCTGCGCCAACACGGAGAGTATAATTGCAAATAAGTAAATGGAGCTGTAAGTATTTTGCACAATGTAATTTAGTACACCTGTGGAAGGTGTCATTGCCATCTGAAAGATTGCGTGTTTTGTTATCAGCACTAACGTTAAATCCCTACGAAGTTTGACTAGAGTGGTCCCCTTTTTCAATTATCTATTGTGCATTATATGTCCACCCCAGCGTTTTTGAGAATAAGTGAACGCACTGAACATTTTTATCTTTTTGTCACCGTAATACATTAAATATATAGGAAACCTTTTTTTAAACTACACTATATAAAATGCTGAGAAGTGGTGCATGTAGAATAAATTGGCCATACACATGGTGATATTACTTGTATGTGGTGTCAGAAGAGAAAATAGGCACAACAATCGGTCTGTGTTCTTTTATAGGAGATAGAAAAACAATTTTGTGGCAATATAATTCACAAACTTTGCTATTGTCTCTTGGCTTTCTAGAATGTATTAAATGAAATGGATTAGGGATGTATTGTAGTTTCGTTTTGAACCGGTTTCTGGGCGGAACTGACAGTTCTATCGGTTAACACTACTTTAAGATTTTAGCACAGGTCTTGAAAGTCTAAATCCATGTTTTAAACGTTCGATTTCTATATAATATTTTATTCTGATAAATGGCCATGGGATAGTTAAAACCAGGGAGGTTTTGAAGTTTTCAGCCATTATACTGAAAATCTCTGTTGTGTTTTTGTCCTTTTTTTTTCCCCACTTGTCAAGGCTAAAATTTTACACCGAAAAATACTTCTTGGCCGCAATGTGACAAATTCTCCACAAATATTCGCTATGTACACAGGGCGGAATCTGTATGTCGTGTCAACAACCTTTTACATTTTATTGGAATTAATTATCTAGTATCCAACCTTTCCCTGTTTTCTCAATTACAGAGTGCATGAATTAAAGTGCAAGTAAAAATCTAAGGGTGATTGAATACGTTGTAGGAATCGACTAAGGTGTTAATAGGATTGATTACATGAAAACAAAAAAAATAATATATGCCCAGTATGGTCAGTCACCCTGTATTTTTTCTTACTTACCCATGCCAGATTTGCCATCTGGTACGTGTAAACTTGGCCATTGTTCTTGATAATGGGCAACTGGCTGGCAAGGGTTACTTCCTCCTCACTCTCATCCGAGCTTGAGCTACTGCTAGTATCCTCACTGCAGCTATCATATCCGTCAACATTCCGAATGAATCCCGTCGCTTTCCTCTCAAGACGTGAAAATGATCAGGCTACAAAGAAACAAACTAAAGTTAATCTTATCACAACACATGGTATGGACCAACAGCCTATACTAGCTTATTTTCTTAAAACAGAAAACCATTGAATTTAGGAGTGTCAATACTTCCAGAAAATATTACAAAGTGTTGAGATTTTTAATCAACTGGAAATCACTCTTATGTTAAATGAACTTCCTTAACTCAAACAGTCTAGATCATAAAGTATGTTTCTTTATATACATGCATAGAATCACTTCCACCGACAATCAACTAATCAGGTTTGCATCTACTCAATTATCAAAGATTACAGTTGCTATTGTTCAGATAAACAGACTAATAAAACAATAATTAGGCAGTTATACAATGCACATTTTTCTCATTAGTGTCATTTTCTGATTCGATTTAAGACATCTGCCAAAACCATGCCTCTCTTAGTTAGAAAGCCTCAAAACAGCTCCCCTTCCAAAAAAGTAGTGACGTCATTTTATACTCTAGTATATACGGTACCTTTATTCATGACATCAAACATCACAGATACATATATAGTACATTGCAACAAATGAAGTACTACAAAGAATTTCTATAACACACAGACCTAGGTTATTTATTAAGAGGTGCAAAACTGTTTCCGCGTTATTATTTGCAGAAACCAATCAGATGTTATCAAATTATTTTCTAACTGTGTAGACCAGTAAAAAGGTATCATCTGCTTGCTTGAGACAAATTAACAGATCAGGCAAATGTTTTCACCTCTTCCTGAACTGACTTGACGCGTTTCTAAATACCATATGGTTTAACAACAATAGCATCCAATATGCAAAAATAAAATTTTCTTGTATGTCAGACACCACAAATCCAAACATCTTAGCAGTCTGCTAGAACTAGTCAAAATAAATAGCTAAAAGATTTTCCATAATGCAGATAAACACAGCAACATTCTGTGCATTCATCTAACTGTAGTGTGAATAAAGGTAATGCATTTTTTCAGAAATATAAAATGCTTATTACTCTTAGGAAAATGTTATAATACGCAGATGAGGTTTAAATATAAAAGAGCTGTAGTAAGCTTGGTAATATGCTTAATTTGAAACCTCTTGGAGAACACAGCAGTCATACGTTTTACATGAATATAGAAGCCCTTTACATAAAGAAATAAGGAAAACTTTAACTTAATGTTTAACCATTAAATTGGCTTGTCTTTACGAAGATTATTAACAACACTATAAAATTAGCAATTAACTATGTTTTTGTGATGTATGTAACTTCTTTCTTCTTCTGTCATTTTTCTTGACAATGATTGGCCATATGACCATCCAGAATGGAGGACAATGGCTGCCTGCTTCCTCTAAAAAATCTTCGCTCATTACATTTTACATGCAATCAGTTTACTTAAAAAG
Organism: Hymenochirus boettgeri; assembly: GCA_019447015.1. Lineage (NCBI taxonomy): Eukaryota > Metazoa > Chordata > Amphibia > Anura > Pipidae > Hymenochirus > Hymenochirus boettgeri. The sequence continues at coordinate 21,291 of JAACNH010002811.1, forward strand.
CAATAAATGCATGCACTCATTTAAGAAAAAAATATTTACCTTGATTAAATCTATACCCCTCTTATACAAGACAATATCTTGCTAGCTCTATCTGTTGCCAGGTCTACTTAACTAATGCTGGCCATACATTAGATTACACGTTCATTCATCTAATCAATCTAATGTCTAACTAGTTGCCTTTTCAGGACCACAGGTCTCACCTTCTTCTGACATTCCTTTCTGGCTAATTCATTTTGCGATCACGAGTAACCACCCGTTATGGAATAGAACTCCTAGGTCCTTTCCCAACTTCTTTATTTACTTAGCACAGACCCAAGGACAAACCCCAAATGCACCAACTTTCAACAATGAATCTCTGCTGACACTTTACTGCCTACTTTAACAATCTGCCTAGATCTGCCTGCAACAACTGCAAATGATTTTTAGTTACCAATGCCCTTTACAGTTTTGTGTTATCAGCAGAGACCTTGTTTTCAACACCCATTTCTAAATCATGATAGACGGAAGTGGCCTTAATACAGAACAAAGTGGCACACCGCTTAAACAAAATACAAAATATTAAACTTTTATTCACCCTCTTTATACAAATGGCAACGTTTCGGGCAGATCTTTGCCCTTTCTCAAGTGTCTTTTTAGTAACTATTTCCTGCTGGCTTATAGCTTCCCCTTTCCCAGAGTTTCTCCAGCACTTATAAATATAGGTAGAGTGTTCCCAGTGCAACCCCAACAGCTCTGCCCAACTTTACAGCTCAACCTCCCCACTCTCTACAGCAATTCCCACAAACCACCAGGCCTCTATGCAGCACAGAAAGGACAACAAAGGAGACAGGGCACCACTTCCACCTCATGCCAACCTCACTCACCAGCTGCTTGGTCTTTCCATTAGACCCTCATGGGAACCCGTGTATGCAGCCCCCAGTGTCAGTGGGGCTGATAAAATCCAGACAACGTGAGACACGGAAGAGGTAAAAACAATGAACTCCTTCAAAATATAACAAAACCCATGAAAAAAAATCTCCTCACTGCGTCGGCGTGTGAATTCAGAGTCTTTGATTGGCTGAGGTTTATTGTAGGCATAGAGGCCACCGCCTCTAAATCTGTAGTTTGGTCCTGCCGGCTACCGTTCGGACAGGAATGTATGCTGTGTTTCCGGAAGCGCTCTGGAGACTGCGGGCTGAGAGAAGTGTGTTACGAGGTTTAACCTCCTATCAATACTTCTAGAGGTTTTTACTGGGCCATAAACGTTTGCGCCTTGGAGAGTTGGAAGAGGAATCGCACCGAAAGCCTTATTGGAGACGGGCTTCCTTCAGGTTGGAAAAGGGTTAAAGGTTACCGGAGAGCTCCACGTGCGTTTGTCAATGTGAGTAGAATGTTCTCACGTGCGGTTGGAAGCTCTGAGAGCAGAATTCCTGCGCAGCATGATCTAGTAGAGTTTAAAATCTTTACAGCCTCTCCTTATAATTTGTTTTTAGAGGACATATATATTGTATATATATAAAGTCAGCATGTGACGTTTATCTGGATACACAATTCCTAATGTCCTCATGCCGCAGAGCTAAGTTACCAGGTCATTAAAGGACAACTCCATCCCCTGATAGAACATCTTTTAGAAAGAATGGCCTCTTTAAATATGTTATATATCCTAGTTTGTCCTCTATGAATTCATTACTGTATGCCTGCTATGCTTCTGGTCTCTGTGATGTCTCATGAAGCCGATCAATTCAGAAACCTGTACTGAGTCCTGGGCATGCTCAGAGAGTCAGCACAGGGTATTAACATTCAGTCATTGGGCTGTGATGTCAAATCCTAACTGGAAGAACCAGGAGCGAAACGGGCATCAGGACATTGTGCAGGATTTTCAGGTTACTTGTATATTTCACATTTCAAACTATTACAGTTTTAGGGTTTTGAGGGTGATTTACCTGTATGTAAGTTTTCATTTTGGGGCTGGGCTTGCCCTTTAATTCAAGGTATGCTACAGTGAAACCTATGCAACCTGCCATAGCCGCTCATGTCAATACTGACTAGCCTTTTAGCATGCTGTTTTTTCCGGTTCTACATGGCACAGTCACTAATTGGTGAATTCCATGTAGTCCTGTGGGTCACAGGGTTTTTGTTACCCAATGGTAAAACAAGTTTAGTTTGTCATGAGTTGTATGACAGAACCTGGATAATACATTTTTAATGTTGGTGTTAGGAACAATAACTCTGCTGTTGCCTGCGCATCAGAGGTTCAGGGTGTGCCAGTCAGCCGCCTTCATCTAAGGCGTGAGCTTGCTGTACCTTTTTTTTTGTACTATGTTACAGATCTTCCAGGTACCAGAGGAAGATGTTCACCATTACCCAATGTCGCACTGTGATATGCTGTTGCTCAACATTCAGGGCTAGCCACACTGCCGTGTATTCTCATGTGCTTGTGACCCTTTGGCGTGTGAGAATCTCAGAGCAGTTTCATGCTAATGTTCGTGGCCAGATTGTCATATGCTCAATATGTTTTCAGAGCTCATGCGATTGCAAATTTTTTGCAACCTATAGCATGTACCATAGCAAAACTGGTGGTAACGTGTGTTGCTGTCTCAGCCTTGGTATGGAAATAAATGTGTGGCAGATTGTATAGACTAGATCCAATTCCACAAACTTTCTTTGATCAGCCGCTTTCATCTGTCAAAAACTGGTAAACTCCTCTAAAATACATTGTATTGTCTATGTTGTCACAGGTGTCACTCATGTTTATGCAACCCAATCACCTGGTAAATTTACAGACATAACTAGGGAAACAGTGTTGATCACTCAGTCCATGAGGTTTTGGCCCAGTTAATCAATAAAATGAAGAAATCCCTGACTTTCAGAACCCCACAGCCTACTCTGCTGTTTATGGTTGAAACAAAAATCCGTTATCTGGTAACCTTAGCTGTGCGTGAGCAAGTTTATTGCTTTCAAACAGATTCATTCCTCTGGAATGAATCTCCCAGTATGGACATTGTTATATCAAATAACTAAAAATCTTGCTTTATTCTTAAAGGACATGTCCATCCCCAAAACTATTTTAACCCCAGCTGGACCCACTGCCTAGTATTGAAAAAACCTTACCATACTCCTCTGCTCCAAATGGTTGTCCTGCAGTGCCTATCCAAAGTCCAGAAACTGAAGAGAGGAGCCTTCCGTGTGAAAGTTTCTGCCCGTATCCCCTATCCTCCTGAGGACTTGGCATGCCCATGGGAGTCCTTTCCCTCATCCTGCAATTGATATTCTAAATAACATTTTCTGTAGTGTAGTGACCCCACTCCGAACCCTAACCACCGTGGTTTAAATTTAAAGAAAGAAATGCCCAAAAACTTACTTAACAGACTGCATTTCCTTGGCATTTCTTTTTTTTTTTTTTACAAACTTTTTTTTACCATGCGGTTAGGGTTGGGAGGGGGTGCCTACCTAACAGAAAAAAACATAATTTTTAGGTGGACAATCCTTCAAGAGACCCAAAGGACAGAAGATATGATGTTTAATCAACTTTTCAGCCCTTAATTGCTATCACCAGTTTTGCTTGAGCCATCAAACTTTCTCTTCTTGACTTAGAAGAAACAACTAAAATGGCACCCCAGAGAAGAGCTTTTACAATATATCTTGGATTCAAATAGACAGATGATACATTTTAGAAGCTTCCATGGACTTTCATCAAACTCTGGTATCATAAGTACTATCTTCACTCTGTCAGAAGACGCCATTTGGCCTAGCAAGCATAAAGCTGATTTTTTTTAATTTATTTATCGAAAGCTCGGGAAGCGTGCTTTCAGTGATCATTCTTGTTTCCATAGCTGTTAAGCCGTAGGCTAGAGAGGCAGCTGAGGTCCCTTCAGCCGGCAGCGTCAGGAACCAACCATACTTACACTCCCTTTCTGCTCCCAGCTGCCACCAGGAAGCTTCCGGGGGGTTTCGAATGGGAAAAACCTGAAGTACCAAAAAAGGACCCAGGCAATCCCGCCACAAACTGAGACACAAACCAAACACAAAACAAAGTGCCAGTTAAATAAATAGTGGTGCCTAGTGCACATTTATAAAGGGTTGAGGCCAAATAAGCCCCGACCTTTCAGTCAGGGGTAAAAAATTGTTCCCCTAGCCAAAGCTATAGCAGAAAGTGAAGGGAGTGCTATAACATGTGCCCCCAGGGGCACAGTAGTGCTGTGGAAGCCTGACTTTCACACCCCCCTGCCTCAAGGCTTCGACCAGCTCCATATCTCCTCAAAACCAGGCGGGAGATGGGGCGTGGCAAACCCACCCCCCTCTCAACAAGGCCTGGCCGAGTGGATACTTAACACAGTCTTACTCCGAAAGACAGGGAAGTGAAGTCTTCATAGGCTTCGATCAAATATTGTGTAGCGTGCAACCCATTCTTACAGCTGTACTGATGGGTTTGCCCTCCCAGGCCATAAGAGGTATCCCCCATTCCACTGATAACATCTACTAACTACTCGCAAGCGTAAAGCTGATTTCCGTTCAAAGCAGGGTCTAACCACAATTTTCTTTGAAGGAGCCATCTTCTTCAGGACCAAGAATTGTACAAGAATCTGTGTCATAAGACCCTGGATTATCCCAATCAGCATATAACAGCAGGAGTTAAGCACCTCCTGATGCAAGGTGTTGATTGCATTGTCTCCCTTCACCTTCGCCCTAGGCCTTCAAATAAGCCATCATATAGGTCTAGACATGCCATTGCCCAAAAGGGGTTGTAAAGCTTTATCAAATGACTGCATGTGAAAATGGACTAAAGAATTCTTTTTTAATCTTTTTTTTTTTCTCATCTTGGAGAATACTTTCAATACAGTGTTCTCCCATTTGGCCTAGTCACTACCCCAAAAGTATTGCCCAGAACCTTAATCCCATTCATCGCCCACCTCAGGCATGCAAGGAGACAGAGGTTTTTTGGCCATCGTGATCATAAGGAGAAATCTAATCTCCTTCCAATCAAATTCCGTTCAGAGTTTAGTCCTAGACCATCCACTCTCCAAAGCTTTGACCAAGTCTGGCTATACCACACATTCTAGGGAAACTCATTCCACTCTAGAACTCAAATGGGGACATTTCAGATTGCTAAAAACCTCAGACCCTATCTCTGAAAGGCACCCTCATGGAATGGAGGGGGGCTTTAACATTTCATATACTGTACTTCAGACTTAAAAATGTAGCTTTAGCACAGTGATTTAACCAAAGGAACACCCCTTGGTAATCATGTTTTTTTTTTTTTTTACAGATGATTAAAATGCCCCCCGCCAATGAAAGAACAAGAAGTCTCCCAGAAAAAGGCAGAGAGCAAATCCCAAAAAGAAGATGCAGATTAAAGGAAGAAGAGATGAAAGCCAAACATTTAAGAGACCCTGGCAGAAAAACAGAGGCGAGGCATTCTTAGAAAATTGGTATTTGGGGGAGAAGATGAATTTGTGGAAAGGCTTACTATTGGTTCAAAGTGTAAATAACAATACCCTGAGTGCGGGGGTGTTGGGTGGGTAGATAAAGAAAATCTTTGTGCGTGTCACTCACTAACGTCCTCCTGTCCCTTGGCTACCATCTGTTAGGATTGTTTTGTCATATATTGTCATGGTGGTGCGATAATTAGTGATATATCATCTGTTAGGGAGGGGCAGTGATTTCTATTATTGAGTATATTTTCTTGGAGATCTGATGCAAGGGCGCAGGTTTGTTTGCGGACTGATGTAGAATTGGGATGTCGGAGAAATACTATGGTTGTTTTGTTTGTTTGTTTTTTTGAAGCAAAGTTTTCACGAGTGAAATCTTTTGATAAGAGTGACTCGGAGGAAGAGAAAACTGAAAATGCTGAGCTTCGAGCAAGGAAACCAATTTGGGTGGAGATGAGGATGGAGGCTGAGAAAAGTAAATAAATGAAGAGTTTGTTCGTAAGATGCTTGCGATTATTAGGCAAGGTGAAAGATGAACTAAGTGTGTAAAATAATGCATAAGAGCACTAAATAGATTATATCTAATTTTTCTATTAAGAGTTTACTTTTAATTTTCTAAAACCAGTAGCATTGCGGAGAATCACTCTCTTCTGCAGTTTTGTGCTTCTTCAAAGCCAGGACTGACAGCAGGGCTGATGTTTGGAAGCTACAAACTCACATTATACTCTGTTGTATTCAATTAGATCACTGGACTTGAAATGTGTTCTTGAAGACGTTTCGCTAGTCACCGACTGGCTTTTCTCATTCAGAATGACTTGTACAAGAATCTGTGGCAATTATTGTACCCTGGAAAATATCCCAATTAGCATAATCACAGCCAGGTGTTAAGGGTTGTGATAGATATGCTAGAGCGGTGTATAGGAACGCCCAGAGTAAGGTGTTTAAAACAGAATTTACATGTCAGACAGTGGTGTCGAAACCCCCCACCATCATTTAGGCTGTGTTCTTTCTATTTGCACATAAATGGCCTCTTAACACCTTCTCTTGATCCAGCACGTTCCTTCGCCAGTATGTTAACATACAATCTTCAAAGGTATGTCCTTTATCCTTAAGAACAGCTACACGCTGAGTCTGACCCGAGGAATTGGCTCTTCTGTGCTGGGACATACGTGATGGCAGGTGCCTGTTTGGTCTCTCCCCCCTACATACCATCAGAGTCATTCTTCACGCACTGCATTATGAATGTCCGCTTTTCTTGTGTTTTGGTATTGGTTCTTCGGATGTACCAATTGCTGCCTCAGGGTTGTTCGGTTTTCAAGCAGACAAGGGATACCGATGTTTTTTTTGAAATTCTTCTTAATATTCTCGGAGACCCTGCTACATATGGGATGACCCATGTTTCTTCCTCCTGTACTGCTTTTCCCCTTCACTGTTGGTATGTGGTTCTTTTCTTTCCTTCTAAGTGGGGCCCCTCATAAGGAAGGGGCCCCACTAAGACCTATAGTCAGCACATCAAACTCGGTAACATCAAGGTGGCAAAATATCTAAAAGCTAACCTCTTAGGACCTTGGTGGAAGTTCTAAGCATCACATTCCAGAATATCAGGATTTCACCCACAAGATTGAAAGATATAGTACTCGGTTGTAGAAGAAAACTATGGTTGTCCTATGATGTGACATCTCTCTTCACTTGTAATACCCCACCAAGGGAGGCTCGGTTGACATGTGAGAAAACGGGGGTGGGCCCTAAGACAGCACTCTTACCCATCAGAATGATCTCAACCCGAACACGGTGTGATTCCTTGTTGGACTTTGCCGGAATACCACCTATTTCAAAATACAGGGATAAGTTCTATAAGCAAAACATGGATGTGCGATGGGTCTCCAGTTACCACCTATTGTGGCCAACACTTTACATGGAGGAGGTAGAAACCACATCAGGCGCTATACCTTCAGGGCATAGCCACCCACCCTGTTCAGAGTATGTTGATCGTAACACCTGGGTTAAATCCACCAGAAGGAAGTACAAGCTTTCACAGAACAATTAATGCGGTGGCCAAAAACATCTAAATTCACACAGGAAGAGGGTACAAACACAAACTGGCTGTATTGGACTGCTTGGTAGAAGTTAAGTGCAAAATGGTATAACTGGAAGTAGAGGTTTACAGAAAACCAAACACACAAGTATTCAGATTTGAAATGTTTGGACTCCCACCACCCTTTAGAAATCAGAAGCTGGGGCTCTCAGACCCTGCAACACGAGTCCGAGAACTCCCCCCAGCACAGAGGGAAGGCCGCAAGAAATGAAACATCTCAGAGGAGCCCTTAAAACTTTTGGATATCCAGACTGGGCCTTGTCAAAAGAAAGAGAGGAAAGAAAGACACGAATAACCAACAGTGCAGGGAAAAGCAAGACGGAGGAAGAATCTGGTCATCCCTAGTAGAGGGTCTCAGAGAAATTAAGAAGAATTTACAAAAAACATCGTATCCTTTACTGCTTTAAACCGAACAACACACTTGAGGCAGCATTGGTACATCCAAAGACCCAATACCAAAACACAAGAAAACGACCTATATCATGCAGTGCAGTGCAGTTGAAGAATGCTCTGATTTGTATGTGGGGAGACCAAACAGCAACTGCATCAACGTATGGCCCAGCAAAAGAGCCATTCTCGGGTCAGGGACTCAGCCGTGTATCTGCATCTTAAGGGATAAGGACATACCTTTTGAAGTTGTACTTTTACATACTGGCGAAGAGGAGGACGTGTACTGGTTTCAAGAGAGGTGTTAAGGAGGCCATTTATGTGAAAATAAAAGAAACCAAAGCCTAAATAGAGGGGGGGGGTTCGACACCAACTGTACTGCCATGTACAATGCTGTTTTACACCTTACTCTGGGCGTTCTAAAAACACTCCTTAGCCACTTATCCATCACACTAACACCTGGGCTGTGAATGCTAATTGGGATTTCCAGGGTACATAATTGCCACAACGATTTGTGACAAGTCATTCTGAATGAGCAAGCCAGTCGGATGATAGGCGAACGGCTTCAAAACTACATTTCAAGTCCAGTTGATCTAATTAATAAAACAGATATCCAGACCTGGATGAATGAAGAACCTCACAACACATACAATCACATGATTACTTGCTGCACAATGCACAGTAAAGTGCGCCAGGGATCTGGCATTGGTCCTTTCAAAACAGTTGGAGGGGCTGACGCTCAGGGGTGCTATCACGCTCCTAGAGGGTCTTTCCTATGCAACCAATATAGGTTTTTGGCACTGTTCTGTATATATTATATTTGCGCGACCGTTAGATTCTGGTACACTGCAATACTTATTTGGTAGATCCTTTGTTTTTTCGAAGCTTTCAGAAAAAACTATTTTAGTGTTAGAACTAGTGTTGTTTTGATATGTGGGTGATTTATTTATTCTTTTCTCATCAAGTGTCAGAGATGACTCAAGATATCGAAAGGACTTTATGAAAAGTAAACTCTGAGGAAGACTTTAGTCAGGAAAAGCTTCAAGCAGACTGCAAGACGATAGTCAATAGCAGGTTTTATTGAACTAGTTATAAAAAAAAAAAAAATCTTGATCAGGTTTTTTTGCCTTCTTCTGGTATCAACTTTAGAAGGAACTGTGGTACTTGCCTAAGTACTTGCGACTGGTTTGAATGGTCTTATTCAACCTCCGATCCTTCCATAAATACCGATCTGCATAACCTTACAATATGATGAAATACTAACATAATAGGTATAAGTGATATCTTTATTTGTGTATCTGAGAATACTAGAACAAGGTCTCGAACATGAGTTAGTCTCTTGTTAAGCATGTTTATGGAATAATGTACTTAAGGAGCCACAGTCAAGGACACTAAGATACTGGGGATCTTTTAATACCGGCTTGAATGAGTGTTTTCTTCAGCAGTAGCAATAAAATTCTCAGTTCTAGAGGGCCACAAGAGCCAAGAGTACTTAGCATTTACTTTCTACTGGCAAAGGGTAAAGGAAATTGTAAATCACCAAGAGAATAGGAGCATAATGCTGTCTATTCAATCCCTGCATTTCGTTGCATTGCCATTCTGAAACTAACATAAAATGGTTATTTGCCAGTTCTATCGGTCAATGATATAAAGGGCAGTCCTCACACACAAACATATTTTGGTTCCTCTAAAATCGTATGCACAGCCCAGGGCAATGTATTAACCCCATGCTGTGGGGTAAAATGTACGTCCTAGTGGTAATATCAGGTTACGTGAGTTACGCCATTATTCCAGGGCCGTGGCCAATTTTCTATTTTACGGACAGACCAGTCCAGATAGGGGAAAACCTTTTGTTTTGGCGTTGTTCCTCTAAACCTGCCTGGTTTCCCAGAATTCTGGAAGCAGTAGGAGCGCAGGGTTTGGTTAAAGTATGTATATCTGCTGGCTGAGTGTGGTTTCTATTCCCACAGAATGGATGACTTAAGTAATCCTTTTGTTATCCACAAGCACTGTCCTATCTCTGTTAAATTCTCTTGACAACCCCCCACCTCATACCAATGTGAAAGTCCCAAACCCCTCCCTTTAGAATGGATGGCTTTTTTCTCATTGCCTGTGTTATCTGTGCAAGCCCAAATTTGACGAGGGCATGAAAAGAGCAGGCAACATACATAGACCGATTACACCTACACAAATGCTCAATTTCAAAACATCAATACGGAAGTATGCCACTCTGTTACAATACATGGGCAATATTTTGGGCATCTAAGTGGAAAATGTGTATTATGTTTTTTCCCTTTCTATGTGTTTCATAATTCCACCTCCCAACCCCCAGAGTACCTTTTTATTTGTCTATTTCTGTCTATTTTCTTCCTCCTTTTAGCAAGTTAAAAAGTCAAGATTTCAGTACCAAAACGCCGCTCCTGCTTGAGCTTGCAATCAAATCCTCTGAATAGCATTGTCCGTTGTAGGGTGTAGGCTACACAAGTTTGAGAGCACGTCTCCCAATGACTCTCCTTCTGTCACTTAAATGCTTGGTAAATACTGGGTTACAAACAGAAAGTAAATTTATTTCAACCAATTTATTGGCTGTGAAAGGGAGATTGGCTGCAGTGATAAGGCAGGACTTGAGTCTCTCTTAAACTCACCCCCTTCCGCTCCTTATGTAACAGTGGTCTCCAGACAACGGGAGAAATCTGCTTCTCTACAGGCTTACTATGTGAGGGTTTTTCTTTGTTTAAAGTGTTAGAGCGATGTATAATGAGCGATTAGACTGCTAATGTGCATGAGTAGATTGGTTCACAGCCCATTTTATATGTACAACAGGAATGACCAGAGCGGGAGTGGGGAGCTCTGCAGCAAATCGGACTGGTGCAAACACGGAGCCACAGAGGAAGGTGGGAGAGGCAATGCAAATTTTTTTTAATATCTGGATTGGAGCAATGTATACATTTCGACTTATAGATGGCGCTTAATGAGACGGATGTCCCTTTTCAATGTTAATATGGTGAATTCATTTTTTTGTTTTTGTTTTTTTAGATTTCACAAAAGCAATGGGGGGAGTTCCTTCTGGGTTGTCAAAGCAATAAGGAGAGACGTTTCCAAAGAAGGCAAGCCACGTTTGTGCTGTTTATAAATAAATCGATATATACATGTTAAAGACTGTAGGCTTTGATGATAAACTCTGAGGCATGTAAAATTGGAAATATCCTTGTTCTTCCTCTGTGCCTTTCATTTAAGGCAAGAGAGAGGAAAGGGCTTTTAAGTGAAACTGAAAGTAATGGCAGAACAGCTTAATCAAATACGATTTAATTATTTTGGCACAGGTGTGTTTTTTTTGTTTGTTAGTAATCACATCGCAAAGTCTCTATCATTTTTAATACGGCTTCAGGCTAGAGGGCTAGATAAATGTGGTTTTTATGACCATGTTCTCATTTTAGTTCTTTTAATTTTATGCAATGCTAAGTAGTGATTATGAATATAATAATTAATGAAAAAACATGCACCTTTCACAGACTCTGACAGCGGATGAGACTAATGAGGTATAACTTGCTAAGTAAACGGGAGATTTGCTGGCGGAAGTCGATTTACTTCTAAAGGGATCATACAAGTAAGTAGACGCTGCCACCTATATTGATTTTGTTTTCACTGATAAGGGTCTCGAAACCAATAAAAGGTGCAAAAGTTTTGCCTGTGATGTTAACTGTACGGCAAGCTAACCAATCACATAACATTTAACCACAATTCAAAGCTAGAAAGCTTATATTTGCTGCAAAGTATTGCATGGCCTAAACCTTTTGCGCCTATTATTGCTTATCAGCCCTCAAAGATGTTTTATCATCAAGCAGGAACATAATAAAATAACCCTACTATAATTAATGTACATCAAAATCGATTCCCAGGTCAAGAAGGTTTTGAATGCAAACGCATAAAAAGGATGTCCTCCGTACCATTGAGCAACAGTGCAAATTCATTCTTTGGGCCCAGGTGATCATGACGCACAGGGTAATGATCGGTCAATTCTTATTCAGGTAACAAGATTAAAATTACATGAGTTCTCCCTTTTCTAATCTTTTAAAACCAAGTGATTTTTATCTGATCCATTGGATTGGATTTAATTGTATGACAGACTAGATGTGTATCCATTCAGACCATTGTGCACAAGGTTTGTAAAGAAGTCAGAAGTAGCCCAGAGTATGCCCTAAATGGACTAGCTTAGAAGTAACTGAGACAAAAGATAAGTGAACACAAATCCACCTAGTAGTGGAGGATCAATATAGACAATGTTTCTTCTAGGTTCTTTTCAATAACCATAATGTATACCCGGACTTTAAAAAAAACAAAAAAACATCTCTTACTTTTAAATTGAAGCTTTGAATTTGCTTGAAAGGCTGCACCGAAAGCTAACCAGCTGATGAAGGTCTTGCCACCAAGCTGACTCCAGTAAAATAGATAAGTAACCAGCCACTGATGAGGTCTGCCCACTGCGGAATCCAGTAAAATGACAAGTATCAGCAACTGATGAGGTCCTGCCCACTGCGGAATCCAGTAAAGATGACCAGTAATTCAGCACTGGATGAGGTTCGCGCCCACGCTGAACCATACGTAAATAGGAAAGTAATCACACTGATGAGGGGTGCTACAGGTTAAATAGAACAAGAGGCAGCTCCACAGTGAGCAATCAATAGGCAGGTGTGATTGTTGCCCCCGACACATTCCATTAAGTTCTATGCATCAAAAAATGACTTTATAAATTCTTAGGTAAGTCTATGCTTTTTATGGATTCCTAAGTAGTGATACTGTGCTTCTCCTATGTGGTCCTGCAGATCGTTCTAATTTTTGTGTCTCCAGCTTACACAATGGAAGGAAACGTAAAACATTGCAAATATGGGAAGATGAGAAGGAAGGAAGAAAAAATAGAAATTTAAACTTACATTTTAAGCAATCACTTGGATGTATTAGATACCAGTCACTTTCATACTCTTTAACCTTAAAAAAACATCTCCAGTTCCTATTTGAAAACTATCCAGATTAAACTTGACATTACTTCCAGTTTTTAGCCATTTCATTCTCGCACCGATCTTCCAGATTAACACTCTTGATCTTTTGGCAAGCAATGCAAACGTGATCGCTTATTGTATAATGTCCCCACTCTAATGTAGTGTATAGATCCTTGCTAGCTGTTTTCCTACAAATGTTGGCCACCTGTTTTTTCTTTAATCAAAAACGTTTATCCCTCCCCCCGCCCACCCCAAAAAAACCATCCTAACCCTCCAAAAATCCCAACATAGCATGTTGGGAGTTTGTTAGTGGCCAAGGTCCCACATTATGCGCTTTAGTGATTTAGAATTTGCCCAAGCTCAGACTTCCCATCTGGCATATAAGCTGAATTTCTTCGCCCCTACCACTCTTTGGAGGCTTTGTAAAGCAGACATGTCGTACAGTTAAACATTTACTAACTCTTGCTTTTTATGCAAAACTCCACATGTTACTTCTACATTTATAACCAGCTATCTCCTTTTTTTAATGTTTTACTTAAAACTTGCTTAAACTGCTATTATATTAGTTTTTTTCTATTTAATGTCTATAACTAGGGATTCTAACCTTTATAAATTTACGCCCCCATCCACCGCGAATCATTAGACCATGTTTTCCTTTTTTATACCAAGACTGTTATTTGAA